>JALIZH010032946.1:757500-830000 GCA_030522465.1 Rhipicephalus appendiculatus | reverse complement strand
AATGAATGAAAGGCAGGGAGGTCAGCCAGACACGCGTCCGGTTTGCTACCCTGCACTGGGGGGAAGGCGTGAAGGGATTAAAGAAAAGAAAGAAAGAAGAAGGAAGAAAGCAACGTCAGGGTACATGTGCGTCTGTCCATTGCACGGCTACAAGCGGTCGATTTTAAAAAACGCAGCAATGCTCGTGTCGCTTTGCTGTCCTGCGAAGCATAGGGCCACGATCCGCAGATCTTCCCTTCGGAAAACGGTCTATCGTCTAGCTTGCTGAGCGTATCGCGTAGAACGTTGCCTTCACTCACATAAAGATCACAGGAACACAGTAGATGTCCTATTGTTTCATCGCTGTTGCACGAGTCACATCTGCAGGTGGCTGCCATTGAAACGGCGCCACAAGGGAAGACGAATGCACACGAAAAAGAGGACACGAAACACAAGCGCCGTGTCCTCTTTTTTCGTGTGCATTCGTCTTCCCTTGTGGCGCCGTTTCAGTAGTATGAATTCGTGCCAACTTGCCCAGTTGTCAGTCCTTGTAAGTCTGCCATTGCTATGCGAAAAGAGTACGCCTTCATGAAGGCTACTCCTAAACCATAGGCGGCACAGTAAAGTTGCCTCACGGCGGGAGAGGTCCGATGGAACTCGATGGGTCCAATTTATGTAGGTGGCGGTTCCGGACACTCGGGTCGCTCAACCAAGAGACGACACGGCGCTGAACTCACAACTAAAATTTATTAGAAGGCACACACACATATATCAAGCAGCCGACCTAGTCACCTTTGGTCCCTTGTCTCTATTTTGCGCTGTTTTTAAATCCCAAGCATGAACCACCAACTAGCCCAACTTTCGCTTCTAGTGTCGCTCAACCAAGTTTGCAACATTGTGTCAGAGAACGAGCGAAGGCCTCTTGCAGCGCCGGCTCTCGACAAGGGTATTGGGGCTGTTTGGGCATTCTTGTGGGTGGACCGGGCAGCATCATCAGCGAGGTCATTGCCGACAATGCCACAATGTCCAGGCAACCATTGAAACACAATGTCATGTCCCTTAGATAAAACTTGGCGAACGACTTTCCCGATTTCATTTACTAGTTGCTCGTGCACCCTTCGTCGTAACGCTGATTGCGAACTCTGAAGCGATGCCTTAGAGTCGCAAAATACAGCCCACTTTTGAGGCTGGGCTTCCGCGATATAAAGGATAGCAGCACGTAAGGCGGCAAGCTCCGCTGCTGTCGATGTCGTCCTGTGAGACACTTTGAACTTGGCAGTCACTTGGAATGCCGGGATAACAACAACGCCTGTGGAGCTGTCTGCTGAGACCGATCCATCGGTGTAAATATGGGTCTTTTGGCCATATTCCTCGTTCAGTACTGACAATGTCGCCTGTCGTAGGACCACCGTTGAATGACGGCTCTTCTTCGTAATTCCAGGAATTGTCAGGCGTACCTGTGGTTGTTGTAGGCACCACGGAGGCGACAGTGGTCTTGCTGCTGGAGTAAAGCTCAATGGAAGGCATTCTCTATGAGTGGAAACAATCTTTGAGAATGTGGCTAGTGGTTTCTGAAGTGGCAACGCAGTAAAATGGTGACCGGGAACTCGGCAGAGGTGTCTAACGTGGGGTCTTAAATTGTCAGTGGTGACGTATGTTGGAATCGGATGCTCTTTTGCAATCATAATTGTCCCATGTGTTGAAGTGCAGCGTGGTAATCCTAAGCACATGCGTGGTACCTGTCCTTGCAAACTTTCGAGGGTGCCCAGCTCCACACTTCGTTCAGGCTCGGTGGCGCTAGTGCAAGCGACCTTAATGTTTTGTTTTTCTTTAATCTTTTATTTATTCTTTCCTTATTTCTTTCTGTGGGTTGTGCGTGTTGATGCAGATATAAAGGGAAAGCCCACTCGTTTTCTTCCATCCTATTCCCACAGTCTCGGACTAGTTCTGATCACGCGGTCTCAACCTCCCAGTAAGTATAAGCTTCCAAACAGGAAATGGGACACGATGAACTAGCAAGAGGTCAGAGGCTTCAAATAGGAGAACTCGAAAAAAAAAAGAATGCTTTCGTGAAATCAAGTGATGGAGCATCCCTTTACATTCGTTGTTACTTTCTATACACAGACACGCACTCACAAATAGAAGAGGAAATAAAGTTGCGTTCCGATGATGGAGAGTAAATGAACGCTGTTTATCATCGGAAAGACGATGAAAGCGCGGACTTGAACAGCGCAGCCCTTCGTCTCTTTGATCATCGTAACCTCTCGTGCAGACACGAACCACGAATGAGGAAAATATGCCCACTGAGAGGCTGTTCGAAGCACTTTTAAGAACTTCCCGGTTGTATTCAGAATTAATGACCCGTGAATGGAAGATTATCAGCACACGGGGACGAGTGCCGAAGTGCGCTGCAGTACATGTGTGCATCTAGGCCTTACGACAAAAAAATCAAATTTGACTACTTCTAGTCTCGACAGCAATCCTTATGCGGAAACGCCTTAACTAGTCTTCAGCTTTTTTGTATTCGATGGATTGAGTAGTAGGTCCTGGAATGGCATCGCCCCAACAAAGAGCACGAGTCCAGGTCACGTGTCGGTGACGCTGTGCTATTCAAGTTTAGTGGAAGGCAAAGCTGTGAGGGGCCAAGGTGGTCTAAAAGCCTCCGAATTCATTACCAGTAAATATATATAAGCACTGGCTGCGTGATACCTTCTTATGTCACATACTTGTAAATGCGAAGCATTTGTTTGCTAACCAACGACACATGGAGCGTTTCTATTTATCTGTTTGTCTATCTCTCTATCGAGTTTTTTTTTTTTTTCATATTGTGTCAATACATATTCTTTTCAATATCTTATGGCAGTAAGGTTCTGTCGTTTTTCTACACGAACTCTACTTCGAGGCGAAAATATTTTGTCAGAGCTGAAATTGAGCTGTTGGAATAATGACCAAAAACTATTTAATAAAAGTTTTAATTACTGACTCGACGGGTGGTGTTTATATTAGAAAGCTGTAGTACATGGCAATTTATGGCTAAGCCAATTTTTAAAAGTCATGAAAGTTACATCTATTTCAAGAAATTCACATTGAATTTTAAAGGTGATACCAAAACTGATGGAGCCCGGCGCGCACGAAACGCCCCACTCCGTTGCGTCAGACAACTACCTGTGACGACGAAGTGACGAAATTTGAGTGAATGCGTGTCGCGGCCGTATCTTTTCGTGAAAGCGGTAGGTCATCTCACTTGAGCCAGCGAAGCGCCTTACTTCTTGCGTGTGCTGTATGGTGCTTATTAGTTTCTTTCGAGGTGCGCGAAAGAGAACCGTAACATCAACCTTTTCTCTCTCTGTGAAGCATGAAATACAATGGCAGCCATGGCGGCGCTTCTTCTTGCGGACAGGTGAAATAGTTCTTCGTTCTTTCTTACGGTTAAAAACAAAAACAAAAAAAAGGGCTTATAAGCGCAACACATCGCACCCAAAGAATGAGTTGTCTGCTTCTATATTTCCGATGGCTTGGCGATTTTCCGGACCATATTTTGCTTTGGTGCACCTTGATTCAAATTTCGTCACTACCATGTCACGGGTAGTTCCGGTCTAACGTAACAGAGAGGCCGACTTTTGTGCGCGCCGGGCGCGATGAGTTTAGATATCGAATTTGAAGTTTGAAGTTTTTATATGTCTTTCTTATACAGAAAAAGAAGTAAGAGCTTAAGGCCATATTGCCTGACAGAGTCTATTACTCCTATGCGCATTCGGCATGCATGTACTTGGTTTCGATGCGAGTACAATAGGCAATTCAAGATTTCAATTAAACATGCATGTACATAATTTTAACTGCAAAAAATATGGCAGATCCCGCGCACTGTGGGAATCGATGTAATGCGAAGTAGCCAGCAAGAAGCAAATCATGCTGTATATAATATTGTCACGTGATCGTGACGTCGACGAAGGCAACAGTCGGCGTGTCAAAGAAGAAACTGTTTATTTGGCCTAACTGGTGGCCGTGAAACGTAAAGTCAGATTACAGCTATACACAGTGGCACAGATAGTGGCGAACGGAGCGTCGGCCGTCGATCATCGTTGGAGCGCGCCGGCTGTTATAGCCTTATCACTGGTCGTCGGCTGTTATAGCCTTATCATTATAGCCTTAACATTCTAGCCTTATCACTGGTCGTCGCGCAAGCTCTGGAATAATCTTGAGTGTTCGCATGCTGTGCGCAACGTGAAGCTTCTCGAACACTGAGGCGCGATCTGCGCCGAGCATTGCTCACAGTATTTGTGCGTTTAAACAGATCACAACAAAATAACACGCGTGGCAATGCCCCCCCTCTGAAAAAAGCATCGTCCCGATGCTTTAAAACAGAACATGGAAAAAAATGCATGTGACAATAAATAACAGCAATAAATCAAGTAAAAACTTGAGTCCGCAGGTCCCTCAACGCGCATGGAACGGTTTAAGGCGCACCACATGCACGACCTCGGGACCTGCCCGGTGTCGCTGAGAGTTCGAGATGCCATCCGGGACAACCTCGTAGTTGAGTGCGCCGAGACGTCGAAGCACCCTATATGGTCCGAAGTATCGTCGCAGAAGTTTTTCACTCAGTCCACGTCGTAGTATCGGTGTGCAGACCCAAACACGATCGCCGGGCTGGTATTCCACCAAGCGTCGTCGAAGATTGTAGCGGCGGCTGTCGGTCGTCTGTTTATTCTTGATGTGGAGGCGGGCTAGTTGTCGGGCTTCTTCGGCGCGCTGGAGTTAGGCGGTGACGTCGATGTTCTCTTCGTCGGTGACGTTTGGTAGCATGGCGTCAAGCGTCGTCGATGGGCTCCGCCCGTAGACCAACTTGTATGGCGTCATCTGCGTCGTTTCTTGCACGGCCGTGTTGTATGCGAAGGTCACGTACGGGAGGATGGCGTCCCACGTCTTGTGCTCGACGTCGACGTACATGGCCAGCATGTCGGCGATAGTCTTATTTAGACGGTCGGTCAGGCCGTTGGTCTGTGGGTGGTACGCGGTGGTCCGGCGGTGGCTTGTGTGGCTGTATCTCAAGATCGCCTGAGTTAGGTCAGCCGTAAACGCCGTACCTCTGTCGGTGGTGAGAACCTCTGGGGCGCCGTGTCGAAGGACGATGTTCTCAACGAAGAACTTGGCTACCTCGGCGGCACTGCCTTTAGGCAGGGCCTTTGTTTCGGCGTAGCGGGTGAGGTAGTCGGTAGCCACGACGATCCACTTATTTCCGCAAGTTGACGTTGGGAACGGCCCCAGGAGGTCCATCCCGATCTGCTGGAACGGTCATCGAGAAGGCTCAATAGGCTGAAGGAAGCCGGCTGGTCTTGTGGGCGGTGTCTTCCGTCGCTGACAGTCTCTGCACGTCCTTACGTAGCGAGCGACGTCGGCGGCAAGGCGCGGCCAGTAGTACTTTTCCTGTACTCTGGCGAGCGTGCGGGAAAGTCCGAGGTGTCCAGCTGTCGGGTCGTCGTGTAGAGCCTGCAGGACTTCTGGTCGCAATGCTGAAGGCGCTACGAGAAGGTAGTTGGCTCGAAGTGGCGAGAAATTCTTCCTTATGAGAACGCCGTTTCGCAAGAAAAACGACGCGAGTCCTCCCTTAATTGCCTTTGGAACAATGGCGGTCTTGCCTTCGAGGTACTCCACAAGGCCCCTGAGTTCCGGGTCGGCTCGCTGTCATTCCGCAAAGTCGTCGGCACTTATGGTTCCCTAGAAGAAGCCATCTTCCTGGTCATCCTGCGGCGGCGGGTCTACTGGGAGCGCGAGACAAGCAGTCGGCGTCAGAGTGTTTTCGTCCGGACTTGTAAACGACGGTAACGTCGAATTCTTGAAGTCTCAGACTCCATCTTGCGAGACGACCTGAAGGGTCCTTCAGGTTAGCTAGCCAACACAAGGCGTGGTGGGTGCTCACAACTTTGAAGGGCCTGCCGTAGAGGTAGGGGCGAAACTTTGAAGTTGACCAGATGATGGCAAGGCACTCCTTTTCTGTTGTGGAATAGTTGGCTTCTGCCTTGGATAGCGACCGGCTAGCATAACTGATAACCCTTTCCACGCCGCAGTTCTCTGGACAAGAACGGCACCGAGTCCTACGCTGCTTGCGTCGGTGTGGATTTCCGTGTCGGCGTGTTCGTCGAAATGCGCAAGTATTGGAGGCGTCTGCAGGCGTCGTTTCAATTCTTGAAATGCTTCGGCTTGCACCGCTCCCCACTTGAATTCCACGTCGTTTTTCGTGAGCTGAGTTAGTGGCTCGGCGATGCGTGAAAATTCCTTGACGAAGCGTCTATAATAAACGCACAAGCCGAGAAATCGGCGTACGGCCTTCTTGTCGGTGGGCGGCGGGAAGGCAGCGATGGCAGCTGTTTTCCGTGGGTGGAGGCGAACTACAGACTTGTTTATGACGTGACCCAAGAACAGAAGTTCCTCGTATGAGAAGCGGCACTTTTCTGGCTTCAGGGTGAGTCCGGAGGCCTTGATTGCTTGAAGTACAGCTTCAAGGCGCCGCAGATGTTCGTCGAAGTTCGAAGAAAACACAACGACGTCGTCCAAGTACACAAGGCAGGTCTGCCACTTCAAGCCGGCCAGTACAGTGTCCATAACACGTGGGAACGTCGCAGGTGCCGAGCAAAGACCGAAGGGCATGACCTTGAACTCGAAGAGGCCGCCTGGTGTGATAATGGCAGTCTTCTCTCGGTCTCTCTCGTCGACTTCGATTTGCCAATACCCGGTCTTGAGGTCCATCGACGAAAAGTACTTCGCTTTGTGGAGTCGACCCAGGGCATCGTCTATGCGTGGGAGACGATAAACGTCCTTTTTTGTGATTTTGTTCAGGCGGCGATAATCAACGCAGAAGCGCAGTGTTCCGTCCTTGTTCTTCACTAAGACCACGGGTGACGCCCACGGACTCTTGGAAGGCTGGATGATGTCGTCGCGTAGCATTTCGTCGACTTGTTGCTTTACGGCCTCGCGTTCTCGCGTTGAAACTCGGTACGGGCTCTGGCGGAGCGGTCTCGCATTTTCCTCTGCTATGATGCGGTGTTTCGCGATTGGGGTCTGTCGAATTCTTGGCGACGACGAGAAGCAGTCCTTGAATTGCAAGAGCAGACTTTTGAGCTGGTCTTGCTTGTGCTTCGGGAGGCTCGGGTTGACGTTGAAATCTGTGTGGGGATTCCGATTCATCGAAGCAGGTTCGGTAGCATCGGAGAGGGCGAAAGCATAGCTGGTGTCCACGAACTTCTCGATGTAGGCGACCGTCGTACCAATGTTAAGGTGCCTATATTCGTGGCTGAAGTTTGTCAGCAGTACCTTTGCTTTGCCATCACGCAACTCGGCGATGCCTCTTGCGACGCAAATCTGGCGGTTCACGAGCAGGTGCTGATCACCCTCGACGACGCCTTCGAAGTCTGCGGGTTCTTCGGTGCCGACGGAAATGATGACGCTGGAGAAAGGCGGAACGGTGACCTGCTCTTCTATCAGATTTAAAGCATTTGTCGCTGGCGTCGTGTGGGGCGGCAGTGCGTTTTCTGAGGTTAGGGTTATTGATTCAGACCTCAGGTCGATCACGGCGCCATGTTGACTTAGGAAGTCCATCCCAAGTATCACATCCCTGGAGCACTGTTGCAGGATTACAAAGCTCGCAGGGTAAGTCCGATTAGTGATAGTGACTCTTGCTGCACAGACTCCAATTGGCGTTATCAGGTGACCTCCAGCTGTCCGGATTTCGGGTCCACTCCAAGCGGTCTTTACTTTCTTCAGGTTGGCGGCGAATGGCCCACTGACGACGGAATAGTCGGCACCAGTGTCGACAAGAGCGGTGACGTTGTGACCGTCGATGAGAACGTCGAGGTCGCTAGTCCGTCGCCTTGCGTTGCGGTTAGCTCGCGGCGTCGGATCACGGCTGTGTCGATTTGTTGCGCTGCTTCCATCATGCTGCGTCGTCAGGTCTAGCTCGGTCCGCGAGGTTTCGTCGGCAGGGCTCTGTCTCGTCGGCAGGGCTCTGTCTGGCTCTGTCGTGTTCAGCAGGTTTCGTCGCCTCGTCGTCGTCGGCGTCGGCGGAGAATCTTCGGTAGTTCGACGTACAGCAACCGCACCTCCATCGGTTGCTGCCCTTAGTTTTCTGGGTAAGGGCTCGGAGATCGGCCCCGAGCAGAACTGGTGTACTGCCTGCGATGAGGTGAGGTGTAGCGGCCTGGCGACGGCGAACGGGAAGGTCGTCGGGGTGTCCACTGCGCTCCTGTGAGGTAGTCGGCGATGTCACGAGGTCTTTCGCCGGGCTGAGGACGCGGCGCGTTTACGGCGAAACCACGCAGTCCCATCTCCCGGTACTGGCAGCGGCGGTATGTGTGCCCGGCTTCACCGCAGTGGTAGCATAGCGGGCGGTGGTCAGGGGCGCGCCAAACATCGGTCTTCCTCGGAGGGTAGCGCTGGCTGGCAGGTGGGCGGTATGGCGCCGGTGGTGGTGGGGGGCGGTGTCTGGCGGTGGTACTGCGGCGGCGCGGTGTCTTGACGTGGGCGTGGAGCGGGAGCGTAGCGTCGGGCTGCAGCAGCGTAGCTCATGGCTTGCGGCTGAGGCTGTTGCGGTTCAGGGGCACCCAACGACTGCTGGATTTCCTCTCGAACAATATCTGCGATCGAGGAAACTTGCGGCTGGGATGACGGGAACATGCGGCGAAGCTCCTCGCGCACTATGGCCCTGATGGTCTCGCGCAGGTCGTTTGAGCAGAGGGATTGAATGTCGGCGTAGCCTGGCGTCGAGCGGCGATTGAATTGCCGGGTGCGCATCTCCAGTGTCTGCTCGATTGTGGTTGCCTCTGTCAGGAATTCATGGACGGTCTTGGGTGGGTTCCTCATCAGTCCCGCGAAGAGCTCCTGCTTGACCTCTCGCATGAGGAAACGGACCTTCTTCTCCTCGGTCATGTCAGGGTCGGTGTGTCGGAAAGGTTGGGTCATCTCCTCGGTGAAGATTGTCACGTTTTCGTTCGGGAGCTGGACCCATGTTTCTAGTAAAGCGGCGGCCCTTTCTTTGCGTACGACGCTTGCGAACGCTGCCAGGAAGCTGGCCCGGAAGACGTCCCAGGTTGTCAGGGTAGACTCCTTGTTCTCATATCAGGTCCTGGCGCTGTCTTCCAACGCGAAGTACACAAAGCGCAACTTGTCGTTGACGTCCCAGTTGTTGACGGCCGCAGTCCTCTCGTACGACTCGAGCCACGTTTCTGGGTCTTCACATGATGATCCCCGAAAGATTGGCGGCTCCCTTGGCGGCTGCATCACGATCGCGGAAGGTGGCGCAGGGGCTGTCATCGTTGCCGCAGTCGTGATCATGGTCTTGGTCTTGCGAGTCTTGACGGGTAGAGGGCTGTACTCCGGTTGTAGACCTTGCTGGCTACGGCTAACTCGCTGGTCGTGGTTGGTGTCGACGTCTCCTTCACGACAAAGCAGCACCTCCACCAGATGGCACGTGGTTGTGACGTCGAAGAAGGCAGCAGGCGACGTATTCAAGATGAAACTGTTTATTTGGTCGAACTTGTGGCCGGTAAACGGAAAGTAAGAATAGAGCAATACACACTGACACTGATAGCGGCGAACAGAGCGTCGGCCGTCGATCAACTGATCATCGTTGGAGCGCGCCGGCTTTTATACATCACGCGTCGAACATTCTAGCCTTATATCACTGGTCGTCGCGCAAGCTCTGGAATAATCTTGAGTGTTAGCGTCTTGCGTGTAATCTTAACAAAACGATCTACTACAACCGAGAAGCTTCTGGAACACTAAGGCGCGGTCTGCGCCGAGTACTGCTGATAGTCTTTGTGGGCGGAAACCGAATACAGTAAAAGAAACGCGCGTGGGAATACGAGGGTATGCGCCACAGGTAATGCACAGTCTATACCATCTCAGGAAAGAAAGCTTTATGACGCTTTCCGAGGAATAAACAAAACAAACACATAATGTTCGTTACAGTTCGTGATTTTAAAGTAGCACAGAAACAGTTACATATACACTCCTATGCCTCAACAAACTATTGTAGAAGTGTCGCTCGTCTCCGCAGGATTACGCCAACGAACGTTGCTTGCAATAAAGGTTTCGTTTTTGCTGTAACCCGAGTGCCGGCGTTGATTTGGACAACGAGCTACTCTTGAGAAGCCACTGCACTCATCGTGCCAGCTAAGCCCAGAATATGCTCACTACAACTCATATTACACAAGGACGCCAATCTACCTTTCAAGACTTGCCCCAAAGTGTGGCTTATAGGCTGCTACTCGCCCACTGTTTCGCATGAAATCTATGGCCACTATACGTGAGATGTGCCTTAATACTTATTTATGAGGAGCTAGCATTCAAAGCCAGAATATCAAATAGCTTAAGGCGCGAAAAGTGGGTCTCATATCTCGCTGACGGTCGTCGTCCAATTTCTTCCTTTCCCCTTGTATTTAGAGCTTTTAGGTTTGATGGTTGTTGGTTTGTTTAGTTTGTTTAGTTAGTTTGTTTGTTTGTTCTTGCCGAAATCTAGTACGTTTTATATAACAAGCCCGAGTGAAGCCAGTGCAAACGTAAAACGCATGTGTGCGAAGAGCTCTAAGTTAAAATGCTGTCAGTATTTAACAATTTATGTACCGGCTCCATAACAATATTTATTGGCAATAGAACATTTCGTGCTATTTGTGTGTCGAGTCCCTTTATATATCCAAATACGTATGCCATATATGTTTTATCTTCTTCAATAGTTAGTAATTATCACAAGGTAGCTTTGATTCGAGAAAAAATGAAAACAAAACTGATTGAGAGACAGCCATGAAGCATAGCATGGTTGAATTCTTCAATGGTCAGCGCACGAAATAGAGCAAGAGGACAGTCTTCGGGTGAGTGACCTTATATCTCTGGCAATTTGTCACGACTAAGCCTGAGGCTTTCATTATGACATCTTCAAACGTGAAAGAGCCGCAAAGATGTGCGTCGGTGGGCGTCTCGTGTAATCACAACTGCTTCCTAGAGGCCAACTTTGAAACTTTGGTCAACAGCCGGCGCAAAGGTCTTTTTTTTTTCTGTTACTACAGCGTCAGACCCCAAAATCCAGCGAATAAGCAGTTTTTTTTTCCAGTTTTACTTTAGTGCGCGTAGGTAAGTTAGTGAGAGCCTGGAAGAAAGCGCCGCTGACTTGACATTTTCATGGAGCAAGACGCATCTGTGTCGGCTATACGTGGTCTCGTAAAACTGTGCAGTGCTGAGCCAACTGAGATTCGTGCATTGCAAATTACCAGTGAACAGCAAGAGTAGCGCTTCAGTGGGCACCACGTCTGTTGGGAGTTAGTTATTCACAGCAGTTGCCTCCCTTTCTTTCCCCTAGTGCTCTAGGGATCACATATCTTGCAGCACGCGTTTTCATCTTTGTTTGCTCACTTTCAGATCAGACGTGACGTTGTTTGCATCGGCAGCGGAAATCACAGTACTGATAAGCTATCGCCGTTTTCCATTCTATTTCTCTCGTTCTGACTAGCGATGCCGGCCTCGCAGCATTGCACGGTTCTAGCATCCTGACGCACGAATGGCAACGCATGTGTAAACAAGCGCTCCCGCTCGAATAAGAGAATGCTCGACGGGAAAACAAAAAGAAACTCACCATGAGCTTGGGCGAAATGGCGCGGAAAAATGGCGATCGCTCGATTGCGTGTTTCAAAGTGGAGGACGTAAATTTGATAAGGGCATCTTGGGAGCGTCCTAAAGTGGAGTAGAAAGCGGAAGTGCTGAGGAGGCACGGATCGTCGTTGGCCGCAGGGAGATGAATGAGGCTCCTTGCTAGGCCACAAATGGCGTCTCCTCTCTTGCGCCTCCTCTTTCTCCGCGATCCTCAAAACAGAAGGGAAGTCGGAATTTCCTGCTTCAAGAAGACCCGATATCTTCGAGAGCCAGGCTAAATCTGTGAGGTGAGGTTTTTCCGTGAGGTTTTTCCGCAGCGTCATTACTGGAAGCTCTCAGATCACAGCGCTTAAACATTGTTTCGATAAAATAAGGTGTTGAATATAACTGTAGACAGCTGTGATTTGTAGAGCTGTAAGTATAATGAGATCATGTTGCCCGGCGAAGCACCATAACCTCCCAGACAGAAGGCGATGAAAGCAAAGTATGAAAAATTGCAGGTTGATGTTAAGACGAGAGTGCCCTCGGTTCACTAACCTGATCTGCCGAAGCGTGACTTGGTTTTGGAAAGGTCAGAAGAAAAGAAGAGAAGAATAGGTAATACTACTGATAAAATATTGAGAGGCAACCATGAAGCATAGCATGGTTGAATTCTTCAATGGTCAGTGCACGAAATAGAGCAAGAGGACAGTCTTCGGGTGAGTGACCTTATATCTCTGGCAATTTGTGCGCGCTAGCACGCACCACCTGAACCTAACGTCGCGCCAGTTCGAGAGTATACAGTGCAAGTTTTCGTTATGCTTGGTACCAACCAACTGTCCAGGACAGAGCCATTTTATATACTGCGGGAGTCTACCGCCTCTCCCCAGTATCGGCCATACGTCGACGAACTCAGTCATGAGTCGACTCACTCGGACTCACTCAGACTCAGATCGGGCCGTGAGCCTGAGTGAGTCCGGGTGAGTAATATTTTGGTGAGTTTGAGTCTGAGTGAGTCCGGTTGAAGAAAAATTTCGGTAGTATGAGTCCGAGTGAGTTCGGCTCAGGAATATTTTCGTGAGTCTGAGTCCGAGTGAGTCCAAAGCGCAAAATATCTTTTTTTTAAGTGAGTCTGAGTGAGTCCACATTTTTTGCCGACCTATGGTCATATCTACTCATCTTCGGCATTACTATCAGCCTTGCGATGGATTCACGTTTATACTCACGTCTAGTCACACGTATTCCAAAGGAGTGTCTTTCATACAACATTTAAATATTTATTGATTAGAGGCGTGAATTACGTGGGGGAGTGCCGTGACCCCCCCCCCCCCCCCCTACTCTTCCAAGGAAGTTCTTGATAAATATCTTATGTTGTCATCTCTTTCAAGAAAAATGGCCTTACTGGTTTGAGAACACTCAACTCGCATTCGAAGATACTAAATCAAAAGGCGCCAAGAAGAACGCCGATTACATGAGATATTTTTGTTATGGAGCATTGACACCATGGTCGAAAACGATAATTCTAGCCTAACGGACTCATGAGTCGACTCACTAGGACTCACTCAGACTCAGATCGAGCTGCGAGTCTGACTCTGGGTGAGTCCGGGTGAGTAATGTTTTGGTGCGTTTGGGTCCGAGTGAATCTGGCTGAATAAAATATTTGTGAGTGTGAGTTCGAGTGAGTCCAAGTCCGAAAAATTTTGGTGAGTTTGAGTCCGAGTGAGCCCTGAGCGCAAAATATGTTTCATGAGTGAGTCTGAGTGAGCTCCAGAAGTTTTGCCGACCTACGGTATCGGCACAGCGTAAATCTATGTCAGCCGTGGCTGCCACAACCAGGAACATCTGCCATCGCCTAACTGAGCTCCGGCCACAAGAATACATGCACAAATACATCCATCATTATAAAAAATCCACGCATTTCCACGAAGTGAATCATGATGAGCCGGCAAAGTTCTGGGTATCGTATGGGTGAGTAACCGTATGTTACCCGAGCGTTGCCCCATATAATGTAAATTGAGTGACATAAAGTAACATAAGGTGACATACAGAGTCGACGACAAAGCTAGGTCCTAAGGTCCATAATGCCTACGTTGAAGTCGCCGACTAGCACAAAAATTTTGTGCTTGTAGGTGTTTTATATTGTTTTGTCACATTTATGATTGATGTTCATCTATTGTAAACCTTTTTTTATTCACATACACACACGTGTTTCGATTATAGCAGTGGTTTTCTATATACCTTGACAGCGGACAGTGAGAGTCGACGACAAAGCTAGGTCCTAAGGTCCATAATGTGTACGTTGAAGTCGCCGACTAGTACATAGGGTTTGTGCTAGTGGGTGTTTTATGTTGTTTAGTCACAGTTATGACGGATATTAGCCATTTGTTAAACCTTTTTTTGTCATATGTTTTCATTGATGGGTGCTTAAATGTCGGTGCTTTTATGATGTTGTGGTCTTTTAATTTTTTTCTTGTTAACCTTTTGTTAACCTTTCACACGGTGCTCTACCGTACCTTGACGGACACCGGACGGACAAGCCTCAGCCCTAAGGTGCTTCGCCCCTAAAACTGAGCGAGAAGCAAAATGAGGGGATGGTAGATGGGAAGAGAGTAGACAAATGAAGGTTAATTTTGAGACTATATTGGTACGAATGCTGTCACGCCGACGGCGTTCTACTGTGGTAATGCATGTTGTTGGGCTAGTTGGTTAATCGATTTTGAAGACATGTTTAAACTGCGCGAAGAAGACAACAACGTTAGACACATAGAACACGCACACAGAAGCGCTTTCTGTGCCACGTGACGTAAAACTATGCACTGCATAGTGTTGTATTCACATTACTTGTCGCACAAGATGGTATACATTATCGGCAGACAGGCAGTGCTTTTAGAGTGGTGCCACCCACTGTAGATCTGTCAGCTAGTTGTCCATGAATATTGAATGTTGCTTGTTAACAGTTGCATATTAGGTCTAGTGTAGAGGAGAGTGCCGCACTGTGATGATTGAGCGCAAGTGCGCTTTCTGAGAGGTTACAAGAGTGGAATAAATTAATTAGAATACTTCAGCTCGTTGGTCGATCCGGAAATACCACCATTGGTATCTCCGCATGCGGGTATGCGCCACACGTGTCTTGAAGAAAGGGTTTCACATCGTATGCGACGGGATTTTTCACATTATTCACGTCATGACCAGACAGGTATAATTGTCAAACCCTCTTGCCCTCCCATACTAATTTCGGTCTACCCCAAGTGAAGGAGGTGATCACGAGAGCACACAGACGTAGGCGGCTAGACAGACAGACAGACAGACAGACAGACAGACAGACAGACAGACAGACAGACAGACAGACAGACAGACAGACAGACAGACAGACAAATAGATAGATAGATAGATAGATAGATAGATAGATAGATAGATAGATAGATAGATAGATAGATAGATAGATAGATAGATAGATATCTTGCCTGACTGTTTCTTTTATGATCACGTGTAAAAAAAATTTTGTTTGGTTCTAACGATGACGTACATTTTATATATATATGAGGGCGTTGTCTTTCTAAATAAACTCAGTTGCTAGTAGCGCTTCGTCCTGTGTTCTTCATAAGTCTCCGTTTTCTTTTAGCGCTTTACCATCATGAACGTATACCAACACGCCCAACTGGCAGTTATTCTAAATGTGTTGTGTCTTTTAGGGTGATTCGACATTTGCCATGCTCGTCTGTATAATCGTCTGTCCGTCGGTCGGGTTTTTTGTTAAGATATAGCATTCATGGCTGTTGGTATTACTGGTTTTTGTGCGTGTGGTTTCTTGACGGTGGTGACATGTGACAGTATAAAAAAGGCACTTTCATCAAATAAAGCTCAGTTAGTAGTTCAGCACTGGTCCTGTCATACTGTGTCTTTCGTCCTGTCTTTCTTGCTGATTTATTTCGTAGAATCACGCCAGGCGACAACACATATCAATTGCCCCACAGGGGGGTGTTTTAAAAGGCACATACATTGCAAAGTGCTGAGACATGGTTACTCATCATCAGTAGCACAAGCATTAACAAAGTGAACAGCTGCGTATAGGTTCGTGTGTTGCCTTATGGACGCGTAGTAGGCCCTTCGCTGATTCGTAAATGGAAGAATTATGGCGTAGTGGGCACTGGGCAACTGTACTTGCAGTAGGCATTTTAGGATCGTTTGAAACGGCCAATGTTACCCGCATGGACATTCGTTTCCTGGCAATGCGGTTGAGGCATGCACCAAGAACCGAAGCCAATCTAACAATTGAGAAGGCGATGCGCACGGGGCCCAATTACGCTATTGAGTTCTATTCATGATGGTAAAGCTCAAGTGTCCTCCAAGTTTTTCTGCATGCTTTTGACACTTAAGATATATCGTGAAATATCCGAAGACGCCGACGTTAACTCTGCCCGACATTAGAAGGCTTTCATTACTTCCGGTTGAGGGCGCCAACGCAAATCCAGCGCTTTCCCTTTTATGCCACATAAATATCGAACCCGATATATTATGTTCACGCAAGGCAGTGAAGGCACTCTTGTGCTTTTTCAGGACAACGGAATTGTGCGAATGCCTCTGACTTGTCGTGCACGCTGAAGTGAATTGGCTGTTTTAAGGCGCAGCTTAGGCGCCCGTTCCTGCACTGCGCGGCGTCGACGTCGTCGTAACTGACAGAGCGAACGAGGAAGAAAGAGAGGAAACGCGGAGTGCTGCGGAAAATGAAACGCGGTGATAGCGAGGAGAGCGTGAGGAGGAGGGAACGACGGCGGCGAGACGATAGATTATGCGCGGCACCACAGTAGTGCGCGCCGTCGGGTGGTTACCAATGACGCAATCACCAAGGTATGCGGCGAGGGCGTCTACTGATACCCTATATGGAAAAAAACTTTCCCATCTTCCGCTAAAAAAACCATGTGTGGATGCGAAGCAGCGGGAGAAACGTCGCCGCTCTCGTTTCGCGGCAGCGGCCCGGGCGCTTATCGCGGCGCTGCACAGGAGAGAGAATGAGGCGTACGCGCTCCGTCATTTTCATACCGCGGAACTACCATGGCGCCCCCCAGCGGAGTATGCAGCTGTCGCACCACCTGTCGTGCGCGCCGCTCCGTGGAGGATTCCTAGAGGAGAGAAAGGGGGGGGGACCGTAGGAGAGGAGAGAGCCGGTCCGTAGAGCAGAGGATTCCTAGATGAGAGAACGGCGGGGACCGTAGGAGACGAGAGAGAAGGGGAGGGCACGCACATGCGCTGTGGTGGTGTGGGACGCGGGCGCCGCTCTGTAGAGTAGAGGAGTTCTAGAGGAGAGAAAGGGGGGAGCGTAGGAGAGGAGAGAGCACCTGTCGTGCGCGCCGCTTCATAATGTAGAGGATTCCTACAGGAGAGAACGGGGCCGACCGTACGAGAGGAGAGAGAGGGGGGAGGGGACGCGCTTGTGCTGTGGGGGGTGTGGGACGCGGACGCCGCTCCGTACAGTAGGTAGAGGATTTCTAGAGGAGAGAAAGGGGGGAACGTAGGAAAGGAGAGAGGGGGGAGGGGACTTGCATGCGCTCTGGGGGTGTGGGACGCGGGACGCGGGAAGGAGGGACGGACAAAGCCCCCCGCAAGAACATGCAAGCACGATCAAGGAGTGGGGTCAACGGGACGCGGTCGCCGCTCCGTGGAGTAGAAAATTCCTAGAGGAGAGAAAGGGGGGGAGCGTAGGAGAGGAGATAGAGGGGGGTGTGGCACACGGGACGCGGGAACGAGGGACGGACAAAGCCTCCGCAAGCACATGCAAGAAAGATAAAGGAATTGAGTCAACGTGGGCGACAGACACCACCGGTAGTGTGTGTTATTCTTTGCTTGCACCCACCACATGCCTAGCCATTGCTAAGCAGCCACTCTGTGCTCTCGGCTATGACTCTGGTAACTGTGGTGGTGGTTGACGGCCTTATTGTACTACAGTGTTCTGGTTCGCAAAGTGGGTGCTTCCCTACTTCATGAAAGTGACCGGACGCGGGACGCCGCACGCGGGATTCGGGACGCCGCACGCGGGATGCGGGACGGACACAGCCCCGAGCATAAGGTTCTTCGCATCTAATAAATCGCTGCATGATCGGAGGCCTGTCTGCAACGTCTCTTGTGCAACGCACCCACGCGCTGCCTCCCGTGGACTTCCGGTTAGCGAGGCAGCT
Source organism: Rhipicephalus appendiculatus (assembly GCA_030522465.1). Classification (NCBI taxonomy): domain Eukaryota; kingdom Metazoa; phylum Arthropoda; class Arachnida; order Ixodida; family Ixodidae; genus Rhipicephalus; species Rhipicephalus appendiculatus. Next base: position 812,232 of record JALIZH010032946.1, on the reverse strand, counting down.
ATACGTTAGGAGTCCGCCTGCGGTGGCTCATGTGAAATGGCCTGCCCGAAATTGTACGCGCCACTCACGCTACTCGCTGCGTTCTCTTCTTAATGCAAACTGTGTACCTATTTACAGGATAGTCTCCGCCAGCTCTTGCTGAACAATGAGCGACGAAAGTGATGGCATGCATCGCCTTCCGCTGCTGCTAAACGAACTTCCCGAGCATTCATAACGCCGCCGACGCCAGAATTCAGAGGTGCGCGTCACCAAAGCAGAAGCAGATCGCCGTTGCCGAGAAGACCCGGGAGTGCGAGCCGCCAAAGCGCCAGCTTTTTTATTGAAATTATATGGAGAGTCTCGACGGGTTTTTGCCGTCACCGTTGCCGTTGCCGTCGCCGTCGCAGTCATGTCGCGTATAAAGTCCAAATTGATAAGAACCCCCAGCACATCGTACGTTCTACCCGCGGGTAACAGCGCGCGAGCGGGGGGCGACGAACGCGGCTGCAGCGGAGATCAAAGATACGCCCCATCTCCGTCGCTCCGAGGCGCATGCGATAATATCGCCCCGCCTATTAGACCGACCGTCGAATGCTCAAGCAAGAGGAAACATCGCGCCCGTCTTTCGCGAGCGTAAAAAAACGAGAATGGGGGGGGGGGGGGGTGTTCTTCCAAGCGACCTTCGATTTTACCTGCGCGGTCGTCGCTGGCGCTCGCGTTATCTCGCTATCTCGCCAGCCGACAGCGGGCGGCTGGCATACCCTTCTACGTGCTACGCTCTCAACGCGAAGAGAATGTGCGAATAGTGTCCCTGGTGCGGCCGCATCCTCTTAAACCATCGTTTTGTAGAATTACGTGAGATCGGATCCAAGAGAGTTAGCTGCCGGCCCCACTTCTTATAAAATTACAATTTGTTGCTATCGCATTCATTGCTTCACCCTTGCGGTGAAACTAACATTTTTTTCCTTTTCTTCTTATTCTCTGCCCTCCTCTCTCTCTCATCTTCCTATTCCCCTTCCTTAATCCCGCAGTGTAGGGTAGCCAACCGGAAGTTTTCTGTGTAACCACCCTGCATTCTCCTTCTATGTTTTCTTCCGTCCTTCTCTTGCACACACACTTTCACGGAACGCAGTAAAAATACCGCCTGTATGTGCATATATGTGAAGCTGCAAACTTCATAAATGCACACAAACATTCCAGAGTTTTAAAGCTGCTTTGTTGATAGTCAGCTACGATGCCTCGTGTCGTATACCACCACAAGAAAAAAAAGCTCGGCTCTTATAGAAGCAGAATTGTCCAAAAACTTACTGACTTGCAATATTTTTGCGTCTTTAAGGTAGGTCACCACCTTCAAAAACGCATTTTTTGAAAAAAATTGAGTTGTTGGGATTTTTTATTTTCAAGTTCCCTGTCCATTCAAGAAGATTTAGAAAAAAAATAATGCAGTTATATTAAGCCATTTGAAAGTTATGACCATTTTTTCAACACCTGCTGGACACATCCGAAACTGAAGGATTCCGATTCGACATCTACCATCTCGTCATAAATGTTTTTCGCGTACATATTACGTAATGCTAAGGTTTTTAAGAACATTCTAAAGCTTGTAGAACATGATGTTTCCAATTTATTTTAAAATTTCATCTACTCGGCTGCGGCACTCTATTGTTTAAGTTGCGCGTGCTCTCACTCGGCAGGCTGTGTTCTTTTTGTGTGCCATTTCGAGCTCTTGGACTTAGTTCTGGGTTTTCAGGGAGAAAGTTATAGTACTTCATGAAACATGGCGAAGTATATAACGAAACAGAAGCGTTTATGAAAGTTAGGGAATCAATATTCCAAGTGTGGACCCACTGTGGCAAACGGGGATGAGAGTCAGCTGGAGACACGAAACGAGCTTGGAAAAAAATGTGTGCTTCATCTCGCTCAAAAGAAGATTATGCCGCTTCAAAAGAGGTCCCAAGCTATAAGCCTGGTGAATTTCAGGTCTATTGAATGTTTCTTTGTTTCATAGACATTCGGTTCAATTCTTTAAAGCCCTTTTTCTCAAAATGTGATTTTTTTGCTTCCTACAGTTACGCGAACAATGATAACCGTCTTTCTAATAAATATTTTCGCACAAAATTTTTTCTGCTGTTTCTTTATAGGTGGAGCTGTGCATTCAAGCAGAATTATTGAAAACTAGCGGTAACTTTTTGTACAGTGGCCAACTGTGAGCAAAGCAAACCTGCCAAATATCAACTTTTTCAGTCTTTTTATGATAACGCACCCAAGCTTAGAGATATGATGATCGTGGAGGTTAGATGCACAGAACGTTGTCCTCACTACGTAGTTGCCAAGTCGCGTTTGAAGTGCAACAAGAGTTTTTTAGTTATGACTGTTGGCGCAACATACATATTTTGGCACATTTTGATTTTTATAAATTTTATGTTTTTGATTTTTATCTATCTCATACACATAAAGCTTAACTTTACCGAAGCCCAACAATCCAAAACCATAATTATAACTTTTGGACCAAAACGGTAAAAGTTTTTCTCGAAGGTGGTGACCTACCTTAAGTAAACAAAACAATGAGGACTTACCAGTGAGCTACGAAATGCTGTTATGCACTCAAGCCTATATTGTTCAGGCCCTTTTGCGTCATGTATCCTAAAAAATAACAGTTAAATTACCCCCCAGTGGACAACTTTTATTGGGGAGTTGCCAAAATGCAATTATTAAAGACGCAATAGCAGAATCAACAAGTCGTCAATCAATACCTCAGAAAGGATAGCATTGTCAGCATGGCAAAACAGCATTTTCTATAAGATAAATATGCCCTACTAGAAAGCCGTGACCTACATGTGTGCGCCGCCTTAAGTTACGGCCCTAGAAGAAAGCACCGCGCGTGCTAAATTCATCACGTTGTGTGATTAACGACCTGCCGTAAACGACCCGACTGGAAGAAACTGGTCGCTGAAAACAGCCCATTGCTCGAGGTCGTTATTCAACTGCGTGTCATCAGAGGAGTGGTCGCAGCATGACGAAGGCGAAGCGTTTGTAGGCACGAATACGGTGTGGTCAATTAAAGTGTTGTGTCCAGACTCATCGATCAATGCCGAAATTTGCTGATAGTTAGGTTCGTTATTCGGTTTCTCCGTTGCAGTCTGCAACGTCTGCAAGTCATTTCCTCGCAGCCCTTAACGAATACGTTATATTAAACATGGACACAGCGAAACGGTGCATGTGCCCGTTCTTATTTATAGAAGAAAAGGGAAATATAATGATGCAATCTTTGAAGAGAATTAGATGCAATTTTTTTTTTATATTTAAGCGCAAAGGGTTCCCATGCACGTGTAGCTGCAGTGATCCTTATTGCTTTGGTTGTTTTTATGAGGTAGGAAAAAAGATTCATAGATGAACGTGAACCGTGAGACCCAGAATCAAGAGATTGTATGAAATGTACTCGAACTGTCAAACTTTTGACTGGTAATGGTGGGACGAAATTTGAAAGCCTGAGTTGTACGACAAATCAGATGGCGCAAGAATGAGGTAATTAGGAACCACTGGATACAAAATGACTGCTCATGATAATGACGCAGTTACACAAATCTCGATAATGCGATCACGGCTCATCTGACCATCTCAATGATAGAAACAATAGAAATGCTGATGACTGCTTTCTAGCATTCCTAATTTGCTAACGCGATGCTGTCTTGTTTGCGTATTGTACGATGTACTGCCATAGCATGGTAGATGGTAATGCCACACATGCCCCTTTCTTTCTATGTTTGTTGTCGCCGGCCCATTGCACGTGTAGATAATGCCTTACGCAAACCGTGCCCGAATGTCTGAGAACATTCCAGATTATTTAGGATCATCTGTTAGGCTTGAGCACGCAGACGCGAACAGCTGAGTTTATTCTAGAACAAACGTGGCCACCAGTGATAATACTCGAATGTTCGCTGCCACCTGTATAAATGCCGACGCGCCTTGCCGCGGATCAGATTATCGACGGCCGACGCTCTGTTCGCCGCCATCAGTGCCAGCGTGTATTGCCGCAGCAACGCCTCCTCTACTTTTAGATGTGAAGCATCTTATGGCGAAGCTTAATCCGGTGGTGGTGGTGTGCCGCGTGGCCTCCCTTACTGCGCATGCACAAACCCTTTAAAAAAAAATAAAAATAAAAACCTCCTCTCCCCCCTCTCTCCTCTAGGCATCCCTCCCCGCGGCAACCACACCCGTCACTGCGCATGCGCCTCCCTTCCTCTCTCCCCTCCCACGCTCTCCCCTCTCTCCTCTAGGCCTCACTGCCAGCGGCGTCCACACTCCCACTGCGCATGCGCATCTGCCCTCTCTCCTCTCCTACGCTCCCCCCCCTATCTCCTCTAGGCATCCCTACCCATGGCGTCCACACTCCCACTGCGCATGCGCGTCCCCCCTCTCTTTCCTTTCCTCCGCTCCCCCCCTCTCTCGCCTCGCGACGCCGACGCAGGCAGCGTCTGCTAGCGAGTTTCTTGGTTGAAAAAACCGACTGCTCGCGCTGCACAACCGTTCACTGGCCACCCCGTATATATGGCAATGGATCTTGACCTGCAAGGTGGTGCCGGTGGGAGATTTCTCCTGTGCGTTGTTGAACAATAAAAATTCGCAGCGTACGCGTTAACTAAAAGCGGACTGCGGGTCTCTGTGTCCAGTCGGAGTCTTCTGTCTCTCATTTTTTTTCAATGCCAGTGCAAGCGCTCGCTCTTGAATGGGAGCCGTCGGTCCGCCTTATTTCAGGGAGTGGCCGTGATGCGACGCCACATGAAGGGTAGGGCTGCTTGCGTCATACGTGCGTCCGAGTGCTTCCCCACGTAGATGCGATATACGCGTTTTTCCTCTACAATATCATGCGTCTGTCAGATTTGTTCCTTCGTGCTCCTTCTTCGTAGCTCGAAGCAACGCCACCGCCGCCTCACAGTGCTCGTGTGGCACGTCTTAAAGGCAGCACATGCACTGCAGCGTCGCAGTGACGCTCCCGCATTCATAGAGTTTCCTATAAATACACTAGAGGGAACTCTGGCGCTAGTGTCTATGGGAGCTGCAACGCACGGCGCTTCAGCCAGCATGGGAATGATGGGTAGTACACAAATTTGCCTAGTCTTCGTTCTTTTGGCTCCGCGTGGCCTGCATCCGCTTTGCCGCAATACGAAGTTCAGCAAAGGTTTAGCATTTACGCTTCACCACCTTGACCTTTTTAGGTTCACGAATTCAAATCGGCTCACGGAGTTCAGAACGGTCCATTATTTCATCAGAAACAGAATCAAAACAACAATAAACAAAGCCACGAGTGCGTTCGAAGCCACAAGTACGAAGACTAGGCAAATTTGTGTACTACCCATCATTCCCATGGTGGCTGAACGATCGCAGTGCCAGAGTCCCCTCTAGTTAATTTTAGGAAACTATAGGCCCCCCATTGGTGTCCCGCATAGCGCCACGAACGCGCGCTATCTCAAAACACCGTGTCTCTTACAGAGCCAGCGTAACCGCCAACATAGTGAACACGAGGGATTCAAGACACCGCCCCACGGATCTGTACATAACTGAACAAGTAATTACTTCATATGATTTCCGTCGTGAGGCACCACGTAAAGGGTGCTCTCCCCCATGAACGCAAAGCACACGCGAAGGCTAGGCGATGGGCGAGAGTAGGAAAAGGCTAGAAGGGGGTGGTGAGCGGCTGGAACGGGCGCATTTGGCTGGCATTGATAAAATAGAGGAGGCGTTGGCTGTAATCTGACTGAATTTCCCGGCCACATGTTCGCCCAATAAAGAGTTTCTTCTGTGACACGCCGACTGTTGCCTTCGTCGACGTCGCGCCCACGTGACAATATTATTAATTTTTGAACTTTTTCAGATATCTCAAGCTTAATAGAGTAGTGCGAACAGTTGCCAAGCAGGTGTTTGAAATCAGCACATTTTATTATTCTATCGAAACTTCACACTTCAATCCTACTTGCAGTTACACGTATGTTTTAAAAACGAGCGCGATTTATGTACATTTCCAGAGAGAAAAAAAGGTAGCAGTTATTATTTGCAGCTCAGCCGACCGGTATGCCATTCCAAATGGGTTCATAATATCTGAAACACAGAGAGATAGAAAAGTTGTGTGAACTTGGCGGTGAATGCGGTAGAAATACGTTAGCATTACTTGTCGGTATTAGACGCCAGCTAAGTCGAGTATCTCTGGACTGCAAGGACGATCATCAGTGCAGCCAGTAATGGCGCAGCCCTTGAGTCTTGAGAGTGCATACATGATGTGAACGCGACGTAAAATCGCCAGCGTTATTATATTCCGCAAAACAAGGTGTGTGCACGCGCGGCGAAGTGATTGGAGTATGTGGATCCTGTACTATTCTCTCAGAGTACAAAAATTTTCTGTTCACCCGACCGGATTCGAACTTCGGACCAGTGAGATGTGAGCGACCTCGCGGTGCGGGCACTCAACCGATTAAGCCACAGCTAAAAATGTGCGCGGATTAATACAACGCAGAGGAACTCGCCTTCGTGACTGGTTGAAATCGGCCTAGCCTTCGCAGTGCTGCAACCAGCTTGGGAGATGGAGTATAGAAAATACTTGCAGGCCTGCTCACTGCCGCCGTGACGTCACGCGTCTTGACCAAACAAGCGCGCACGGGAGGCTGTGAAGCCATTGCCACCATCGTCTTCCGTGAAAAGATAAAACGTTCGCGGCGAGTTTTACATGTGCAACAGCTTAATTTGGCCTTTTGCGTCGGGATTGGCGCTGGAATGTATTACGCTTTAAATTCTTTGGTGACTTATCTGTAAGCCATTTATTATCCCACTTAAAAATAAGAAAATATTGTACGTTATCGAACGTGTGACGGATTTATAAGAGCAAAGTTTGATTGCCCAACAAAGCGACAAAATAAATTGGGTAAATTTGATTCATTCTTTATTTACTTACACACACATGGCACACTCTCCGGAAGAGTAATCGCTTTTGTACTCTCGTGCCAGTTCTTGGATCGGTGTATTTGGTTGTCGTCCTTCAGTATTCCGACTTCAAATTGAGCTCACACACCTGAGAAAGCGATTTATCACAGGCTTCCTGCTCCACATGCCCCTTATTGACTAAAATACAAAAAAAAAAAGGAAAATCTTTGAGGTTTCTACAGGCATCGAAATTCGGTTGAAGAGCAGCAGTACATTTTTCAAGAAAATAAATTGGGTGAAGGTGCTGGCGAGACTGGCGCATAATTTTAATATCGCAAAAAAATAGTCGGAGCAACGCTAAGAAATAGTACGTCGTACACAACAGATGCACGACGCTACACACCAGCCCTCCTTCTCTTTTAGGGTGAAAGCCTTTAATGTCTCATGCTCACGTCCGTCCGGTGTCCGTCCGTCCGTCCGTCCGTCCGTCCGTCCGTCCGTCCGTCCGTCCGTCCGTCCGTCCGTGTCCGTCCGTCCGTTCGTCCATCCATCCATCCATCCATCCGTCCGTCCGTCCGTCCGAGCCCTGGCATCGAGCCAGGTGGCCGCCGGGGTGCGCAAACGGACGCCGGTCACGTCGGACTCTACAGCGCTCGCGCTTTGCTTGCGAGCGTCGCTGTGCCCAGCGTTTGGAATCATTCTGACCAACGCCGCCTCAATGGACAGGGGCGTTCGCGGAACACACTTTGGAATTTACAAAGGGTCCGTCAATTTAAGCGCTGGAACGCGGATGGCGTTTGTACGATGCGCAACGCGCGAGAAAATACGAACGCATGCGAACGGAGGAAGGTTAGTCTCGCGTCTCGGTGCGATTCGCGGTAAATAATTAAACAAGAAAACACGCACACATTCGGTTTGTGTGTTATCCCACTGAGAGTGTAAAAGAAAAAAGACATGGTATAGTCAGACGAATGGCCACACGCTTTCGCCGTACACACTTTGGAATGTACAAAGTGTCGTTCAATTTTTCTCAACGAAGTAATCGGAGGGCCCGCGTTAATACGTGCAAATCGCGAAATGTTTACTGACCCTGAAGGTAAAACGCCTGTTTTGAGAATATATTGCCACGCGCGTTCAATGCTTCATTTTGATGTGTTCGGGGTGCGAGCAGCGGAACGTAAAACGCATCTCTCGGTCCGCTTGTGAAGTCGGCTGAGCGGAGCGTGAAGGTGCGCCTACTTCGTTTCGCCATCGTTTTGCAGCCAAGCAGACCACGTCTGGGCAAACGCGCTCGTCAAAAACGCGATATCTATGCACTGTCTTGGGACGCTACGTTATCGCGTGGATGAGCGTCAGCTACACTTAGCTAAAAGGGTCTAATGTCAAGGCTTACGCTAACAAGTCAGAAGCGCACACGACATCATTTTACAGAAAGAACTGAACGTGTTAGAGGTGGTGCTTTAAAAACAAATCAAGAGCATACCTTCGAATCACGCAGAGAACGCATATCGATGTCATCCCGACGAACGGCACGCTCTCATTTCGCTTTTTGGCCGTCCTTCGGGAACGAAAGCACTCGGATCTCCGGTGCATTACTGACACATTGGGCGAGCTTGCAGGTGTACACTACGCGAACATTCAGTGACTAAGCACATCATATCACCACGCAGCACTTCACAGACGCGGGAAAACGCGGTCACCTTCGTGCAGTCGCCAAAAGAAACACCGGCACACCACGACAGGCCTTCGTCCGGCTTAGCAATCCTGCCCTCTCCAACAGCGGGAGCATGCATGCGCGCGTCTACTCGGCAGGAGACGAGGGTCAAAACTGAGTGACATCGGACGCCATGCCCGGAGTAGTGAGCAGGCCTGAATAATTTTGGTTTGGTTTGGAAAAACTTTATTAATAAAGGTCCGAAGGCGCGAATAATTTTAACGCGATAGCGTTATAGAGCTCGTTTCGCAAAAATTCCATCGTCGGCGTCGTTGGTTGTGAGCGAAAAATCATCATCTTGTCCGTGACCGAAAAACCGAAAAAGATGCAAATAAAATAAATAATAAAAATTTCGGCGTCCGTGTGAAGATCGAACCCAGGCCGTCTGCTCGGCAAGCAGGCGTTCTACCACACAGCCACGCCTCTGCTTAGAAATACAGCAAAAAAAGATAAAAAAAACGAAAAAGAAAACTTGAAGGACACTTTGTAAATTCCAATGTGTGTTCGGCGAACGCCTGCGCTTATTCAGACGAGATCGCTCAGAATGGAAGGCGATGCACGCATGTCCCTTCTTGCATGATTCGACACGCTGGGCACAGCGACGCTACGCAAGCAAAGCGCGAGCGCTGTAGAGTCCGACGCTACAGGCGTCCGTTGGGGCGCCCCGGCGGCCACCTGCACCATCCCAGGGCACGGACGGATGGACGGACGGACGGACGTGAGCATGAGCCATTAAAGGCTTTCGCCTTAAAATAACTTCCTCTGCTTGGAAATGCAAAGATGCAAATGAAATAAATAATAAATATTTCGGGGACCGAGTGAGGATCGAACCCAGGCCGTCTGCGTGGCAAGCAGGTTTTCTACCACCCAGCCACGCGTCTGCTTGAAAATAGAGCAAAAATAACTTCCTCTTCTTGGAAATGCAGTGAAAACAGCTTTCATGCTTTACAAACTCGCGCGTCCTGTATACAGGCGTCACAATACATGTAATATCGCAGTAATATTGCATGGTACAAGCGTACATTGCCATCGGGCGTGAGAACATGTGAATATCAGAACGACATCGTGGTTTAAAGCCACCCATTACAAAAATTTCACGTGCATAATTGCTCGTGGTTTAAAGCATGATGTCCAATACATAGTATGCACTGAGTGAGTGAAGTACGCATTAGGGACAGGATTAAAGGCGAAGCTTAAGGGTCCCCCCCCCCCTTTTTTTTCTAGGTGGCGCTGTCATTTCGCAGCTGCCCTCTTCCTCTTTCACTGCCCTTTCCTTAAAGTACCCATTCGAAGATGCGCCCACGCCGCCGACTTCAGATTGACTTAGCGAATGCTTATTTTGAGCTATTGCGAATGCAGCAAAAGGCCCACGCACACTTGCACAGGCAAACAAAATTGATAATGTAGTGTGTATGTGATGTATGTACTGCTCCTTTGTCTTTTGACCCGGAATATCATTAAAGATTGCTATCTCTCTCTTTATCTCTCTTTTGTATTTTGTTAGAGCCTCTGCGATGTGAGAAGTACTTCGTTCTACTATCTGCTATATACAATTCAGAAACTTCAAAAAAAAGTACATATTTTTGTTGGGAAGCTTTTGGGGCGTATGAAAAAATTGCCCGATTTAGTGATTTCACAGCAACGTTAAAATCAGCTCCACAACGGTCTTTGTGTGGCGAAGGCCGGAGTGCGATGGCGTGGTTGATATCGGATTTACGTGGAAGGGAATATGTTACCTGTGAAGTATAGTTATCATTGAAACCATAGCGCTAAAAAGACAGGGACCACAGAAAGAGGACGGGACGTGCGCTACTCACAACTGAATTTTTTATTCCGGAAACATGTACTTCTACAGCATTGAAAACCGCAAACATCACCAAAAAACCGTATCACACGCGCAATCCTGCATCATTCAGATACGCGATTTCCTTAGCACTTAACGCAATCGAGGGCGCACTGACACAATTGGCATTTTCTCTTGCAATCAACCAAGCCTCGACAATCTCTCGCGTATCTTTATCACCGTTCCTATACAGAACTACACACCCATTGAACAGAGGTTGGCAGCCGCAGTCATTACAATGCACTGATACATGCCCGTCGCGGTAACAGTTGAGCTTCTGGTTGTGCTCTCTGAGCCTATCATTCAGACACCTGCCTGTCTGCCCGATATAGAATTTGCCGCACGAGAATGGGAACCGATAAACTACACTTTGTGCACATGCCACGAAAGGGCACTGGTGCTTCTTCGCGTATCCTCGGCGTTTCTTGTGAAAAGGGTCAGTAGCCCTACAACAGCTCATCAATTTTTGTGGAGCGGAAAACACTACATCTACTTCCGATTGCAAGAGAAAATGCCAATTGTGTCAGTGCGCCCTCGATTGCGTTATGTGCTAAGGAAATCGCGTATCTGAATGATGCAGGATTGCGCGTGTGATACGGTTTTCTGGTGATGTTTGCGGTTTTCAATGCTGTAGAAGTACATGTTTCCGGAATAAAAAATTCAGTTGTGAGTAGCACACGTCCCGTCCTCTTTCTGTGGTCCCTGTCTTTTTAGCGCTATGGCTTCAATGAACGTTACAAACCAACTAGCCCAAAAGTCTGTTCTTATAGTTATCAATGATATCATTAATTGCAAAATAAAGCTTAAGCTAAGTATTGGCTCTGTGTTGGTGCGCGAACGCTGATATGGTCAATGACGTGTGGACAGTCTGTTGTGGGCATCTTGTGGCTAGTGTGAAACACTTGAGCATCTTATATTACGCCGTCTCGCAAACGTTACGCAACGAGCTTTGAAGATTGAAGAATCTAAATTCATTGGATTTAAGTGCGCGATCATTGACGATTGCCTGTTTCCGAAAGTGTGTGCTTCTCGACTCGACCAGCCCCATCGAGGTCTTCAACGACATTTATGGACCAAACGGACCTGGTCACCCATTTATAGCCTCTTTGTATTTTCACTTACTTTTGTCTTCATCATTTTTTCTTTACTCTTCTATCTTATTTCCTCTTTCTCTCCTGCTCTCTTCCTTCCCCTCTCTTCCTCCCTCCCGAAAGAGTAGGCAGGCGTTGTGCCCTTAATGATGGCAGTTGTCAGCCTCCTCTCCCCCTCTTTCCACTGTGTCCTTGTGTATGCAAGTAGTAGTAGTAATAATAATAATAATAATAATAATAATAATAATAATAATAATAATAATAATAATAATAATAATAATAATAATATCTTTATTGTCATCTTAAGTAGTACACACAGATAACAGGCCTGTCAAAGCCAGGCGGTGGCTTGGAGGACTAGGCCCGGCACATCGCCAAACGAGAGATGACATACATATTGTAACGCTTGTCACGTAAAATAAACAGAGAACGAAGACATGTAACTCTTTTAGACTACATTTAAACAAAATAAGATACACGAATCAAACTAGTGGGAGCAATACTACCTAAACAGCAGAATGTGAAGATAAGGATTGAGCAAATTTAAACAGATTATACCGGCATGAAAGAAACTAAAAGAAGAATAGTAATGCGATAAATGGTGCAGCAAATTAAAGTCACTTTATGATGTTTCGCAGACTCCGTTTCGTCGTTGCAGAAAAAAACACTGTCGGGGAGGTCATTAAAAAAGTAGGGACATAGACCTTTCTAATAGCTTGCTATCTAATAATAATAATAATCAATCAATCAATCAATCCTTTATTTAACGTGCTCAGGAACAACCATAAGGTCTTTGTGCAGGCGCACGCAGAATTAAAACAAAAAATAAATTAACAATACAATAGAGACAGTCTTCAGAAAGAGGCAGCAAATAAAAAGAGCGAAAACGCATAGACAAAAAGAAATCAACGCAATGGGGGGAAGAATAAAAAGACAACACGAGAATGAAGGAATTGGAGTGAAAGGTAATGTGGTATATACACAACTATGTGGAAGGCTTCCTGAAAGACGGAAAATGGAAGAATTTATACATTGTGCAAAACTATGTTAAGACAGTGCATAGCTCGGATAAAAACAATGACTGTGGAAAGTGAAAAACATCAAGATCAAGAAAGTTAACATTATAGAGACTTTGTATTCTGTGAACGGTAGAGTGTTGGAAGAAGCTGGCAGGTACATGCAACCGTCGATTCTCTGTGGTTAACTCACGCGGTATTCGAAAATTAATACAACTGAGAAGTAAAGAGCAGGATATCATACCATGAACTAGCTTGTAAAGAAATAACAGGTCAGCGCGATTTCGTCGGCAGTAAAGTGATGGTAATGATAATGACCCAGCAGTGTTGGGACAAGACCCAGAGTCCTTTCCAGCAAAACGATGGTTGTAAATGCTTAGGAATTTTTTCTGGACTCGCTCAATGGCGTTACTGCTGGATTTAGGAACGCCATTCCAGATCACAGATGCATACTCAAGTTGAGGAAGACATATTGCGGTATACAATTTGTGGAAGGCTGTAGGAGAACTGAATTCTCGAGAGATTCTGCAAACACAGCCGAGAGAACGAAGACCCCGCATGGCAGCACGTTGAGTGTGGGCAGAAAAATTTAACGTGCTATCAAAAACAACACCAAGATCACTGATCTCATAAACCTTACATAACGAAACGGTATTGACAGAGTATGGAAAAGACACGATAGATGTTTTGCGCGATATACTCATGAAATTGGTCTTTGAGGTATTCAGGGAAAGGTTATTATTGTTACACCATTCGGAGAAAGAACTCAAATCTGACTGCAGCAGGCGACAGTCATTAACTGAATGAATTTCCTTAAATATCTTGATGTCATCGGCGTACAAGAGAAAAGAAGAATAACGAATTGCAAAAGAAACATCATTAACGTAAATTAAAAATAAGAGTGGGCCTAATACCGACTCTAATAATAATAATAATAATAATAACAATAATAATAATAATAATAATAATAATAATAATAATAATAATAATAATAATAATAATAATAATAATGTGTACACTTCTTTTTAACAGACATCTCAAATGTGCAGTTTCAAGAACAATGCTGTATACGTACGATTCCAGAATTTGTACTCCACAAATCATCTTCGCTCTTATGGCTTCACGTTAGAGGTCAGCCAGCGGTGCTGAATGAATACGCCTCGTGCCTGGTGGTGCTCCGAAGGCGTCGTGGCTAAGAACAGCTAGTTGCGACTGCGCCATAAAGCCGCAGCTGCGTCCATTGCTCTTCACAAATGTAGTTAACCATGCTATACAATTTACTCCCGCCTACGACATCGCTTTCTTTTTCCTTGTTTATTTGTATATCGCACCCTTTTATTTAGTTTGTTGGCATTTTCTGTATATTGCTCATTGCGACAGGCGGCATCTTTGATGCAATGGTTGATCACGAATTTTCTACTTCACATCGCAGCTTCCCGTCAAAATGCGACCACCAGCAACTGTTGTTACGTGTACTCATAGTGAGCCATAGACTGCGCAACACCACAGCGTACTGCAAAAGTCATCGTCACGACTGCAGCATTGTGTGACGTAATGAAAAATAAGAGCCGCACGCGTGCTCCTGCTACAAATCGGCGGCCTCACTTATTGCCTGACAGCGTGTATGTCTTCATCTGCGAGCTTTGAGTCATGACAGCTGCGAGTCTGGACAGCGTACTGTCCCACCATAACGTCGTCAAAGTACACCCTCTCTCTGCGATCCACTCACTGTCAGGGCGTCACACCACGATTTTCGCAGTTTACCTTTCCGTTTACTTCAGATAAAATGAAGTACAGGAAGACACAGCGCATCTGGCGCACGTTTTTTTTTTTTCCGAGTCTGCTTTCGATATAAGGTCTCTGACAGCGTACGAAATCGTGGCTTGGGTAGAAATACCGTTCACCGACGCGGTCGAGTTGCGCATGCATTTTCCGTTTACTGCTGCTGCCAGATCTGAACATTTCATTGGATCTTAGTCATGAAAGTTGCCTCCCCGTGACCGTCGATTTTCCGGTAGGTTCCTTAAATGGTGCCCTTTGGATGACGTGGTTGTGAGCAAGCAACGACTTTGTGCAGATTTATTTTTAGCACACTATGCCTGTTTGTACGTTTGTGAATGTCCTTGCGTTCGAGTCCAAGACGAAAGGAAGCCTTTCATATGTGGGAGATAGGTATGAAGACAAGAGATCGTGAGAGGACATCAGCATAATGTCGAAGTATTCAAAAATATGTTGCGTTTGGCTTCCGTAAACCTGCAAGACAAATACACGTCGTTGTTTCCCCTCACGTTTATGCGAAATTTCCTAAACGCAACATGCTTGTCAGTGAAGGGTCCTAGTTTTGTGAATCGTAATGCGGCGTTGTGTTGTCCTAATGTGCATCTCGATACAATCATTCGTGCTGTGGCATCAGTCATGAGATACACTAAACGGCAATATACACCCATTTCTGTAAACAGGTCCACACCATATAATGTACGTGTTATCCCATTTTATGCGTTTCGAAAGCAAGTATACACTGTAAGGTATCCCCAAACCCAAGATACACAAAACGACCAAAGTATCGACCTATTGGCGTAATGAAAATACGTCCATACGCATATCGAATACCAAAAGTTTGAGATTTGTACAGTTCATAAAGTTACAGATATACGGATACCTTTGAAAAAAAAATTGATACCGAAAGGAAGTGCGGAATGTATCAGAGAACTACTTTTGAAAAAAAAAAGCAAACATTATTTTTCACTGTCACGGCCTTTTCGCCATTCATCCTCTTTTTTTCCTTATATGTCCCTTTTTGTGCAAGTACCTTTACTTTATTGTACTTCGCTTATGCTCACATTTCAGCGAGAAATTTGGAATGCCCATTTCCAGTTTTTTTTTTTATTATTTCGCGAACGTGCTTTCTTGACTGCATTACACCGATGGCGGCAGAGGCCTGTGCCTCGTCAGCGGCTTTGTGTAATAAAACGCCTTTTTACTCTAATGAAGTTTTAAACATGGAACGATGTACGCGACCGCCGAGAAACGCGTGTTTCGATGCGGCGCCGAAACCGCGAGAGCCCATTACGGTGCGCAGTTCGAGCCCCAGTCCTGTCAGCGCTTTTTACTTCTCAGCCCTGTTGCTGTCGTGTTATTTTACAGTTATTTTTGCGAAAGTCACTAACGCTTTTCTGGCCCCAGTGTTCGTGTTGCTGTAACATCTTACACGTCAGCGAGGCTTTCGAACAAGTGCAATGTCATGCATATTTGAGCGCATAGGAAAGCAGCATAAATAAACCCGCCCAACAAAGAAGTATTCGCTAAAGCTAGCCAAACCGCGTTTTTTTTTTTCAGATTTTTTTTTATCTAGCGGCGAATGTGTTTGCTATAATGGAGCATATGCAACAACTGGTTGGTTCCCGCTATGCACTGGGAATCGATCCCGGTACCTACTGCATTGGAAGCGGACGCTCTAACCATGTAAAAGCCACCGCAGCAGTAAAAATAATAGTATATTCTACTACTACTACTACTACTACTACTACTACTTCTAATAATAATAATAATAATAATAATAATAATAATAATAATAATAATAATAATAATAATAATAATAATAATGTTTTTGTTCTATCATGAAGCCTTCCGCATAGTTGTGTAATTCCCGTGTTGTCTTTTTTTTTCTTCCACTTTTGCGTTGATTTCTTTTTGTCTATGCGTTTTCTCTCTCCTTATTTTATTTCTTTTTCTGAAGACTCTGTATTGTAGTGTTTATTTTTATTTTTTTTTATTTTTGCGTCCACCTGCACAAAGACCTCATGGTTGTTCCTGGGCACGTTAAATAAATGATTTATTATTATTATTATTATTATTATTATTATTATTATTAGAAGTAGTAGTAATAGTAGTAGTAGTAGTAGTAGTAGAATATACTATTATTTTTACTGCTGCGGTGGCTTTTACATGGTTAGAGCGTCTGCTTCCAATGCAGTAGGTACCGGGATCGATTCCCAGTGCATAGCGGGAACCAACCAGTTTATCCCAATGGGTAGAGGAGTACACCGACCTGGCGCTCGGTTGTTCATGGGTGCTCATCTCGAAAAGTGGCCCCATAAGGCTCTGCGAAGGCCCCTGAGCGCACCTTAATCCACCACAGCCTTTGTAAAAAGTTGAGCGTCAGCCGCTGCAGTGGGAGGCAGAGAATTGCTGCCGCCGGGTACCTACTGGTGAAATAGGAACATGCGCACTTCAGGCCTTGTGCTCGGCAGAACGAAGTTCACAGTCGCTTGGGAGGGCACCCACCCTGTAAGAACTTGGCGGCCTGGGGCCGCCACAGTTAAAAATAAGGTCATCCTCCGTTTTTATTCGTTAATAATAATAATAATAATAATAATAATAATAATAATAATAATAATAATAATAATAATAATAATAATAATAATAATAATAATAATAATAATAATAATATAATAATTAATCATTTATTTAACGTGCGCAGGAACAACCATAAGGTGTTTGTGCAAGCGTACGCAGAAGAAAAACAAACAAAAAACAATACAATGCAGACAGTCTTCAGCAAGAGACAGCATATAAAAAGAGCGAAAACGCGTAGACAAAAAGAAATCAACGCAAAGGGGGAAGAATAAAAAGACAGCACTAGAATCATGGAATGGGAGTGAAAAGTAATGTGGAATATAGATATACACAACTATGTGGAAGGCTTCCTGAAAGACGGAAAAGGGAAGAATTTATAGATTGTGCAAAACTATCTTAAGAGAGTGCACAGCTCGGATAAAAACAATGACTGTGGACAATGAAAACCATCAAGATCAAAAAAGTTAAGATTATAGAGACTTTGTATTCTGTGAACGGTAGAGTGTTGGAAGAAGCTGGCAGGTACATGAAACCGTCGATTCTCTCTGGTTACCTCACGCGGTATTCGAAAATTAATACAACTGAGGAGTAAAGAGCAGGATATCATACCATGAACTAGCTTGTAAAGAAATAACAGGTCAGCGTGATTTCGTCGGCAGTAAAGTGATGGTAATGATAATCATCCAGCAGTGTTAGAACAAGACCCAGAGTCATTTCCAGCTAAACGATGGTGGTAAATGCTTAGGAATTTTTTCTCGCTCAATGGCGTTACTGCTGGATTTAGCGACGCCATTCCAGATCACAGATGCATACTCAAGTTGAGGAAGACATATTGCGGTGTACAATTTGTTGAAGGCTGTAGGAGATCTGAATTCTCGAGAGATTCTGCAAACACAGCCGAGAGAAGGAAGGCCCCGCATGGCAGATGTTTAGTGTGAGCAGAAAAATTTAACGTGCCATCAAAATCAACACCAAGATCACTGATCTCATAAACCTTACATAACGAAACGGTATTGGCAGAGTATGGAAAAGACACGATAGATGTTGCGCGCGATATACTCATGAAATTGGTCTTTGAGGTATTCAGGGAAAGGTTATTGTTGTTACACCATTCGGAGAAAGAACACAGATCTGACTGCAGCAAGCGACAGTCGTTAACTGAATGAATTTCCTTAAATATCTGGATGTCATCGGTGTACAAGAGAAAGTAAGAATAACGAATTGCAAAAGAAACATCATTCACGTAAATTAAAAATAAGAGTGGGCCTAATACCGACCCTTGAGGGATCCCACTGTTCACTTTGTATAAGGAAAACGTTTGGCCATTTACGGCAACATAACATGATCTATTAAGCAAATGGCTATGCAGAAGATTCACAACAGACGAGTCAACATCAAAGTGTGCCAGTTTAACCAGCATCAGTGAGTGGCTGACTAGTCAAAAGCCTTGCTCAGGTCACAGTAGATTACGTCAAACTGTCCTCTCTGAGAAATAGGTGGGGAGATCTGCGTCATGAAACTCGCAAGATTTGTCGTAGTTGAGCGGCCAGCGAGAAACCCGTGTTGATTAGGAATCAATGAATATTTCACGCTAGAATACAATATGTTGTGAAGAGCCAGCTCAAATATCTTTGATGTGGCACACAGTAGAGAAATCGGGCGATAGTTAGAAACATCACTTTTGGTGCCCGACTTAAATACTGGAAAAACACGCGCAGTTTTCCACCTGCTGGGAAATGTGCAAGTTTTCAGACACTTATTAAACGTTGTAGTGAGTACTGGGGCAAATATGCTACCATAGGCATTTAGTATGGCGGAGGGGATGCCATCTGGGCCACATGATAATGACGGTTTCAAGCGCTTAATGCATGAGCAGATGAGATTTTCACCCAGCGACAAACCACTAGATGTGCTAACTGCCTTGGGCTCTTGTCCGATCTCAGTGCTAGAGTCTGAGGCCTTATAAACGGACGAGAAATGCGTGGCAAAACAGTAAGCAACAGCGTGCACTTCAACACCGTTTGAGTCCAGTAGTCTGAAGGACTCCTCACTAGACCGTTTGCGTACATACTTCCAAAACTCAGCCGGCCTGTCAGAAGCGCTTTTTTTAATAATTCAATACAATAATAATAATAATAATAATAATAATAATAATAATAATAATAATAATAATAATAATAATAATAATAATAATAATAATAATAATAATAATAATTTCATTCATTTATTTCAATACCCTAAAGGCCCTACTGGGCATTACGTAGGGGGGGGGGGATTAAGTGAATACATACATTTCAAATAACATAATAGAAACCAAAATACCAAAAATAAAACAAAAAAAGAAAACAGCGAGCAAATCAAATCACAACATCCAGTCAAATACGTTCACCAACTTCCGTCGAATACATATTCATGAATAGGTTTTTTTGTTTTGAATAGCGATGAAAGCACTATGAAAATTACACCGAAAAACATTGAATATATATCGCGAACAAAAACCGCAAATGAAACGAGGGTAATCAAATAGAGGCTAGCAATATTACTCGATAGGCAAATAGTCCTGCAGCATCGAGTGAAATATGGAATCATCTCGGCGATGTTAGGTGGAAGGGAGTTCCGCTCGGTTATGCATAATGATAATGCCGAATTTTGAAACTTCTTGGTCCTGGCAAAAATAAGGGCCGCCTTGTGCGCATGATCGAGGTGGGTTGAGGTATGAGGGGCTGGAAAGATATGAGACAGGGCGAAAGATGAATTGTTGTGATAAAGAGAGTGAAAGAACGATATTCGAATATGTTGCCTGCGCATGGGAAGTGTGGTAAGGCTAAGCTCTGTTTTTATGCAACGAAACACTTATGTAACGTAAGCTGGATGATGAGATAAACCGAGCAGCTTTATTCTGTACCATTTAGAGCATGTTAGTAAGACGGATTAGGTGAGGATGCCATATGATTGAAGCGTATTCTAGAGATGGCCGAATCAATGAATTGACTGCGCGCAGTCTTGTGTCCCTATTAGCGAAATGCAAGCGTCGTTTAAGAGGCCGAGTTTTTTTAGAGCTTAGATATTAGTAATAATAATAATAATGATGATAATAATAATTATTATTATAATCCCGGCTTTTAAGGCGAGAGCCTTTAATGGCTCATACTTGCGGTGTTTGTCCGTCCGTCCATGCCCTGGAACGGTGCCAAATGCGGCCATTCGCCCTCCCACTCTCTCAGCAGTCACGTTATGGCACAGCGGCGCATAGCAACAGTTGCGACGCCACAGCTGTGGCCTCTCCCCCTTACACTCTCTCAGCAATCACGTAATTGCTGAGAGAGTGTAAAAACGAAAACACAAAAACATGGTTGATCCCTCCGTCATAGGAATCGGTATAACACGAAAGTGAAACGTGTCCTCACAGAAATATAGTTGTATGTTTACTGTACATACATTGATATAAGATAGCTTGCATAACGTCTATTAGTGTTTGACAGTTAAAGTGTCCACGTTGATGCCTGGTGGTACGTCTGTATCCCGACGACTAATCTCCATGATCAATGATTAAACAGACCCTTGTGGTCATAGATGCTTGTGGTAGCTGTACGGTGAGAGCGGAATTAGAGAAAGCGGTGCGACAGCCAGAACAGCGTCACTGATTGGACGCCGAACTTGGGCTAAGGCACTCCGTGGGATAAGGTGGCCTACTCGTGGCATGTTAGAGTTATTGAACAACGCTGCCCGATCAGAAGGAAGCGCAACGCGCGTCGTGTCTTCCCCGTTGGCCGGCTGCGATTTTTCGCAGGGAACGCGGAATTACGGCCACACGATGCACTCACGCGTCGCAGAGCTATTTTAGTGCGATAGCAATTATATGGACAGTCCCGACGGGTTTTTGCCGTCCCCGTTGCCGTCACCGTCGCCGCCGTCGTCATTTCGCGTATGAAGTCCAAATTGATACAGCCCCCAGCGCATCGTACGTTCTACCCGCGGGTAACAGCGCGGACATCAAACGAGCCGGCCCATCTCCGTTGCTCCGAGGCGTATGCGATAACCCCCCCCCCCCCCCCCCCCGCCTGTTCGACCAGCCCGGGAATGCTCAAGAAGAGAGGAAACGGCCCGCGCGTCAACAAGCGCGGAAAGACGTGAGCGGGAGGGGGGGGGGGGGGGTCCCTCATGCAGCCACTGCGACCTTTGGTTTTACGAGCGCGGTCGTCGCTGGCGTACGCGTTATCTCGCAATCTCAGCAGCCGACGGCGGGCGGCTGGCTCCTACGTGCCCCGCTCTCAAAGCGAGGAGATTGTGCGAAGTGTCCCTGGAGCGGCCGTATGCTCTTAAACCAGCATTTTGTAGAGTTGCGTGAGATCGGATCCAAAAGAGTTAACTGCCAGCCTCACTTCGAATAACATTAGAATTTGTTGCTATAGCATTCATTGCTTCACCCTTGCGGTGAAACTGACTTTTTTTTTTGGTATGGACGGATGCTATGAGCGAGGCCGATGCTAGGGGGTAAGGTAGCCACCTGGCAATGTGTTAATGCGTCGACAAAATTGCACTTTTCCTATTCGAAAGGCGCCGAATGGGACGGACGCGTAGAAACGACGCTTTGAAGGAACTAATCATGCATTTTACGGTCATAATTCATTACTTCACTTTAGCAACAGCACTGTGAGAGGACAGGGGTAGATATAAAAGGCTTGTATTTAAAGCCTACCGAGTATGTGACCGTGGCGCAGTGGATAGCGTGCCCGGCATCTCTTGTCGCGGACCAAGAGGTCGTAGGTTCGACTCCCGTTGATGGAACTTTTTAAATGCGAAGCATTTCTTAGCGAACTTCGGCGACTTTGAGCGTATCTATCTATCTATCTATCTATCTATCTATCTAGCCGCCTACGACTTTGTGCTCTCCTGGCCGTATCGTTAATCGGATTTATACCAAATTTGGTATGGCATAACATGACTTTATGACGAACGTAAATGACTGGTCATATCATGAAAATTATGACTAACTAACTTGTCATGAAAAGTAGGATTTACATGCCACGCTCATGGTGCGCTCGCGGCCGTTTCGTTAGCTTGATACACACCAAATTTGGGATTGAGTGACGTGACTGTATGACGAACATAAATGACAAGTGGTAATATGAAAATCATGACTTGTCATGTGCGACATGACTTGCATGCCACGCTCATGGCGCGCTCGCGGCCGTTTCGTTAGCTTGATATACACCAAATTTGGGATTGAGTGACGTGACTGTATGACGAACATAAATGACAAGTGGTAATATGAAAATCATGACTTGTCATGTGCGACATGACTTGCATGCCACGCTCATGGAGCGCTCGCGGCCGTTTCGTTAGCTTGATATACACCGAACTTGGTATTGAGTGACGTGACTGTATGACGAACATAACTGACAAGTGGTAATATGAAAATCATGACTTGTCATGTGCAACATGACTTGCATGCCACGCTCATGGCGCGCTCGCGGCCGTTTCGTTAGCTTGATATACACCAGACTTGGTATTGAGTGACGTCACTGTATGACGAACATAAATGACAAGTGGTAATATTGAAATCATGATATGTCATGAGCGACATGACTTGCATTCCACGCTCATGGCGCGCTCGCGGCCGTTTCGTTAGCTTGATATACACCAAATTTGGTATTGAGTGACATGACTGTATAAGGAACATAATTGGCAGGTGGTAACATGAAAATCTTGGCATGCGTGTCATCTACAACGCCATTTACATGCCACGCTCATGGTGCGGTTGCGTCCAGTTCGCTAGCTTGATATACACCAAAATTGGTATTGCGCGACGTGACTGTATGACGAACATAAATGACAGGTCGTCAAACATGACATGCAAATTATGTAAAGCAAGATTTGCTCCTTGCTGGCTGCATCGCATTATATCGATTCCCACAGTGCGTGGGATCTGCCGGCTTTTTTTTCTTTGTCTTCTGATCATGCGTATTTTTTTCGACATCATTTCCGCGACGGAAATACGTCACTCGAATCTTGGTGGACCCGGGCATAAAACACTTTCATGTTAAAAAAAGACTTGGCATAGTCAGTCGAATGGCCACAGGCTTTCGCCGAACACACTTTAGAATTTGCAAAGTGTCCTTCACTTTTAGCATGGTAGCAGCTACTGAATTCCACAGGCGGAGAAAATGCGCTGAGAGTGATCATTTTTGTGAAGTCCTGGGTGAACGCTTCAGAATCGGCAGTGCCTCAACTTGGCAGCAGTGGCTCGCTATTTATTTTGCAAACGCATTTTTAATTGCCCCACACATCGTAAAGGTCGTTGAGCATGTCGCACGATCGAGACCACGCCAGCGACAACGCCCTTTGGCTAAAGTGAAATACAAGTCTATCTTGCAATGTTGTTGCGATAATCTATCATGCCTTGCTCTGTGTTTCTGACAATTACAAAGCTTTCTGACTATCTGTTAACGATACGTTGCCCATGAAATGACATCAACTTTTTCGTTGTAAACATTGCCACCTCCCTCATTTTTTTTCCTGAGTTAATTGTTTCTCGATTTTCGAGAAGCAAACATAGTCGTCGTTACGAATGCTGTGTCACAGTGCTGCGTTCTTCTTTCTGATAAGCCCTCTTGTTTTTGTTTTTTCTTGCAGACGAGCGCGCCCACGTTGAACGAATCTCTTTGACGACAATGAAAATCGTTCGCGTAGTTCGAATTTTGCGTCGTTGCTGATTTCGCTCTCAGAACTCAGCATGCATTCCTGTCGCTTTACAATTGTTAGCGTGGAATAAGATTTAAGAGCGACGCCTGCGCGCTTCGAGTCGCATTTCCTTCGGATAATTACATATTTTTGTTTTTGTTTGCTTTCACAAGTTTGGTCTCTCTGCTTTCACGACAAAAAAAAACTGAAGATTCTAATTAAACTCGAAGTAGATTAAAATCGCTTTTAAAGTGCACAAGGTGGCTACTAAAAAACTAAAAATATCACGCCATATCCACGAAGTGAATGATGATGAGTGGGCGAAGCTCGATCGTTTTCATCCATGGCAGAAAGAGAATGTGTGGTCTGGAACGCGCTTATACTTCATGGTCATCAGCGTCATCATCATCGTTATCACGTGTAGTGGGTACATTCCGCTATACTGGAACGTGCTTATTCTTCATGGGCATCAGGCGTCATCGTGATCTTTATCACGTGTAGTGGGCACATTCCACTATAATGGAACGCGCTTATACTTCATCGTTATCACGTGTAGAGGGTACATTCCACTATACTGCGTCATCGTCATCTTTATCATGTGAAGTGGGTACATCCACTATACGTGGCTACCTACCTACCTACCTACTGCTACTACGACTACAGAGGAGGGACAGACCCACACCCTAAGGAGCTTCGCCCCTAATAGTGCTCATTGTCTAGAGTCCCCTGGAAATTGTTACCTGGATGCTTGCCATTGCATTTCGCATGAGGGGTTCACTAAAGCCACATGCTCAACATAACCGTGATTGCCAAGCTCTCATGATGGAATAAATCATCTTAAATGACAAATCTTTACCGCATAGATGCGCTTTCACTTATACCTTTGAAATGCGTTTTTCTCAAGATCCATTTTTGAGCAACTTCTTGAGTTTGGACATCATGTTTTGGTACTTTTGATAGCCCGATCAGGATGAATTTTTGCCCACATATTCCTTACCATGTGAAGGGTGCAAGTATCTTATTTAAAGCTTGATATCCCGTGCATAATTATTACAAACTTAAAGTAAGCAATTAGTATGGGCTGAGGATTGTAAGAATTCTCGCATTACAATTTTTCTTGACCATCAAAATGTTTTATATACACTTTCTTGATAGTTATTTGCATTCTACAGTTAATGTGGAGTAATATGAGCCATTAATGGCTCAGATACATAAAAGTTTAGTGGCATATAAAGTTTGTCCAAAACGAACTATACTTTACACATTGTCATGGCACAAAACTAAAACTGTGCAACTTACTATAAAACTAATTACATATTTGAAATCAGCATAAAAGCCTATATGTACCGCAAGAATTTCATTGCCTTAGGCTACAGATTAACGCAACCTTTCTTTTTTCCGAATCGCATCTCCCCTTAAAGGAATGCAACGGAACGCTGTATGGCAGCATTTTACTTTTATACAAGCAAGAGAACACACTCAATCTTCTTGGAGACAACATTCAGCAACTTTCGGAGAAATCCGAGAATTGCCGAAGCGAGGGACAAAGCAAGTTGAAATGAACGGCACACACCACACTGAAGTTCTTGTCAGTCTAAATGGAATTAGTGTATTGAGAATCCAGAAGAAAAAAAGCAGTCGGACTGATGGAGGCAGCCCATCGCATATCAATCACATCGAAAATAACAACTATCTTGTATAAAATTCAGAATTCTGAAGATAAGGTACGCTATTGCGGAAATTTGAAAAAAAAAGAGTTCATCTCAATTCTCGAATAAGTGATGCCAGAAACATTTACTCATAAAAGCTATTGAGAATAGCAAATGTGTTACGATAATGTTTGAACAGGCACAATGCCTCTTCGCCATATAAATACCCCTGTGAGCTTTTCTTTGTTTTTTTTTTTTGCTGAGGTCTCCGCATTCGCTATGAGTTCAATTACTTAAACATCTTGACCTTCACAATGTTCACTACAATGCGCTGCCTCTTTTACATCCTATTGTATCACGGAATTAAGATGCGTTATGTACTTCGACAGAACACGCTCGCTAGTTAGCCGTTTATGACCGACAAAAAAAAAGAGAAAAAGAAAAAAAAGAACACTGCACCACGTAGCGGCTGATATAAGTTGGACAGCGGAGTGTGAATGTTTAACATAGTTAGCAAATAGGAGCGAGCATAGCAAAATTAGGGAATCTTACAAATACAAAGTAATCAGCCAAGGGAATATAGCGAAATTTGCAAATAAAAGTCCAGCATAGCGAACGTGGCCACTCAAAGTGGAATACAGAAAGAAGATCTAGTTAAAATAATTTTACTGCTAAATTATTACAGACTGTTTAACAAAGAAAAATTTTTTTACATCATTATTACGCACTAAAAATTGGATGCTCCAATCTTTTTCATGCTCGCGACGGCTCATGTTGTATTAATTTGTATTTATGAAATACCGTTATTAAGATTTGAATGTGAACGCTTCTTTTTTTTTCTTGTTTTTTCTCTTTCGGGGGGGGGGGGGGGGGGGGACAGTTTATATCAACTATCTGGAAACGAGGCACGTGCTTCCCACTGACAATCCAGGGCAGAAAAACTGGATTGAGGATCGCAGGGACTTACACCAGGTAAGTGGGATAAACGGCCGGGGTTGGCGAGTAGAAGGGCTCTAGTTTTCAAAAGAAAATCGCGCAGTGGCACACGAAGGAAGTGGGTGCCAAACTTGGAAAGATACAGTAAAGAAAGTTCAGCCACGGAATATAAGAAGTGCACGGAGGAAGCGAGGCAAGCTACCCAATGTACCCTGTGGTGATAAACGAAAGCAAAAAGAAAAAGCAGGTGGGAATGAAAGGGCGGAAGTTGCAGGAAGTAAGAGAAGATATGAGGAAGTGCGGACGTCGAACGGGTGGCGGCACTGAACGTCGTCGGGCCCTGCGTTACCTTTGGTGGACGGCATGATTGGGTTCGCGAAGGCCGAGACGCGCTCCAGAGAATGCAGTTACGACGACGCCCTCTTTTCCCTCCTTCCTCTCGCTGCACACGCTTCGCGACAGG
Organism: Rhipicephalus appendiculatus; assembly: GCA_030522465.1. Lineage (NCBI taxonomy): Eukaryota > Metazoa > Arthropoda > Arachnida > Ixodida > Ixodidae > Rhipicephalus > Rhipicephalus appendiculatus. Next base: position 785,589 of record JALIZH010032946.1, on the reverse strand, counting down.
GCGGCAGCTACTTCGCCCTGCTCGGGGACTCGAAGGCATTGACCGGAAGCATTCCGGAGAAGCTGCGTTGGAGCAGTTCGTCTTAGTGTCTGGCAAAGTTTCGCTGAGGTCGAGGATATTGAGGCACCGCCAGATATAAGAACCCTGCCGTAGTCGCAGCCATGGCTGGACGAACCTTCTATAGTTGGGCTATAACTGCCTGCCAACTGAGGACCAACCATTTTTCTCTATATATGCTAACGCAAAATTATCTTTCATATTGATGCGAGCAGGGTGATGCAAGTTTATAGCAGATATTGGGTCTTGTCATGAGGGCTAATGCTACAGTAAAACTAAAAGTGATGCTATAGCGAGATTGGGCTAAAAAATATCCAAGTCGCGTTAGCACTAGATTGTTACATGATATTCTTCAAGTAAACGTCTAGGTGAGCTTAAAGAGCTTGTATAAACTACTTGAAATAAGAGCGCGTTAGCAAAAACAGGGACATAAGCAGACAAGGATACGCGCTTGTCCTTCTCTGCTTATGTCCTTGTTTTTTGTTAACGTGTTCGTATTTCAAGTATCATGAATCACCAACCCACCCTATCAGCCATTTTATATTAACTATATTTGGTTGGTGTCCATGCACTCATGGTGTCACCAAAAGTCATTAGCAGCTCTACAATACTTCACAACAACCAAATTGCGGCAGATCCCACGCACTGTGGGAACCGATTTGATGCGAAGCAGTCAGTGAATAGCAATCTATGCGGGATATTGGGTGTGAGGACATACCGAGGCGCCACCACGCGGAGGCATCCCTGTGACGTGCAGGGTTGGATTCCTCCGGCAGCCCTCTGGCGCACAGCCAGCAGCCGCTTTCGCGTCTCCTTTTTTTATGATTCTTGTTGTACTTCACTTCGACGAAATCAGTAAAGTACTGCTGCGGCTTCTTCACTGACTTTACTAAATGCTAAATAACTGCTTCGAAAAAATGTTACGTTTCCCATAAATGCAAGAGAATCGAAAATTGGGCTAGTTGGTTGAAATGTATGGTATATCTGTTGTTTAAGAGCACTCCGACGAAGACGAAAGACTTCAAAGGAACAAAAGACAAGCGCTTACTCGCAACTAAAAGATTTATTTAAAAGGGCAGAATATAAATGCACCAAACAAGAGATCAACGCATGCGTGTCAAGGCAACAGGACAACCATGGCAAAACGTGACGGGTCAGTTAACTAAGGCAGATAGACTATCATGAAACATTATCGGAAAAGGCAAACTCCTTTTCATGTAGCAACACCGAAGGTTGGCTGACGCACTGATCAGCTCTTTTTCTTATATGAAATGCTTCAGTCATCTCACGAATTAGTTGATTGTTACTACGAAAAACAATTTCAGTGTCATGAAAAGCAGGATAGCAGCCGCACTCCCTGCAATGAGCCGCGAGATGCGATGCTCCTGAAGATTTCAAAGATGAATCGTGCTCTCTAAGAAGAACATTGATGCAGCGTCCCAACTGGCCCATGTATACTTTACCACAGCTAAACGGGACCATGTAAACGACGCCCATCGCGCAGTCCACAAACCTTTTGGTCTGTTTTATACGACATTGAGGAAGTTCTCTACGCATGCGTGAACAAATCGACTGCAGTTTATTTTTTGCTGAGAAAATCACATCGACTTTGTACCTATTACCGAGTTGCTTTAGTTTATGCGATTTCCTATGAAGATGAGGAATTACTGCTATCCTCTTACTTTTACTACTCCCACCACGACAGCCTAACTGGTTCCCATCGGATTTTAGTTTCTTAATCATGTTGTTACACACGGGCGTGATGACATCATTAGGATACCCTGTTTGTTCTAGTTTACTGACTTGATTGTCAAAACTCATTTTCATTCTGTGTTGGCAGGACTTTTTCAGAGCAAAGTCCAAACTACTCTTAACGATACTCCTTTTGACCATCTTTGAGTGGCTCGACCTGTAATTAAGTATAGGTTTTACAGATCTAGGACAATAACACCAGCAAACATGCTGGGGTTCAAAGACCAAGTTAATATCGAGAAATTGCAGTTGTTTGAGATGCGGCAATTCAAAAGAAAATTTTAGTGTCAGTAATTCCGAAGCGGTGGTTCAGTTTCTGAGCACTGATAGTTCTAGCTGCCGCAGCGCATTCAGTATAAACATTGAGGATTTATACTATTCGATGCCTCATGACGAGCTGATGGCAAGCGTTCAAAGCTGCATCGCGCAAGACAATGATGAACTGTCTTTCTGCCTAAAGTGTGGAACTTCGGTTTCTAACTATCTTAAGTTACTTAGGTTCTACTTGAAGTCAACTTTTGTGGCCTGTGGGGGGGGGGGGGGGGGGGGTAATCTTTACGTCCAGAGACCGGGCATATACACTGGCTCTTCAGTAGCTCCGATATTAAGCGAAATTTTTCTGGGCAAGCTAGACGTAAGAATTCAAAGGCATGTCAGGACTCACAGTTTCTGTATTCAGATACGTTGATGATTTTCTTGTGTTCCCTACGTCCTTAGATTTCACGCGGGATTTTGTAAATATTTTGGAGGTTTTTAAAGAAACAGGCACGAAACTAAACTTTTCTTTTGAATTGCTGCATCTCAAACAACTGCTCCGGCGTCGTCTGCTATGGTTGCCGAGCGGGGGGCGGAGCGCGCGGCTTTTGTAAAAGGTAACGAGTCATTCTGTGTCAAATTGAAGCATCAAACGGGCATTAACGCGTGCTTGCGGCAAAGGAACATATTTCTGCCGCAAGAAATGAGCGCAGCCGTGCTACTTCATCCATTGCTGGTTTGAATCTAAGAACGGGCCGTGGTTGACACAAGCATGCGCAAATATACATTCCTGTTTAGCACACATATCCCTAAAAACACACCGCAAGCGGATTCCCCGCTTTGTACGAAGCAGCCGAGCATTCTTACAGCTGAATGCATCCGCAACTTTTCTGTTATGATTGAAGGCAAACGCAAGAGAGTGAAACACACGCGCGAGCCTCATTGAGAGTTGTAGCTAGGTAAAATTTCACATGAGCAAAAGCTTCTCGGCGGCACGATCTTCATATTATCGGTTGCCCCTTATTGCGCCAATTTTGGACGGTTGTCACACGGTGCACATTCGATCACAATCGAGCCACACAGGGGTGAGAATTTTAGATGATTGGCTCAGTTCTGCAGATTCTACAAAGGGGTCAATCGCAATCGAAAAATGCGATCCCGACCGGGCTCAATCACAATAGCAAATGCACAGTGTGGCAGCCGTCCGTATTACTTTGCGTCCTTGTATGAGCATGCTGTGAGGTCTTGCTTACCGTGATCTAAATGCCCATTTCATGTTTCAGTAAAAATGCCAGTGTCCAGTGATTACAGCTTCATTCATAAGCTGTATGACATTTCGCGGCATCTGTTGGACGGTGAATCAGTTTTCGAAGCTGACCACGTTTTCGCCTATAGCCCAAAACAACACAGAGAAGAACAAGTGCAAGTGGCTATGGGCCCATTCTACGGACGTAATCTATAAGCAAGGAACCCCGTGAGCGGAATTCGTGGACGGAAACCCGTGTGCTCGGGAACACACATGAGAACAACTAACATGGACACCTGGGGAGGGAGGGGGGCGCAGACTGTTGTAAATGTTACCTCGGCGAGAGAAGTGACCTTTAGCAAAGACTCTAGCGACACATGTATGACGTAATAAAGAAGGTTTCGTCGAACGCGCTGGCCCGAAAGCAACTGGCCGCGAAATAGACTGGAATAGGGTAAAGATAGCCGAAAGGGAAAAGAACTGGAGTTCTCGGCTTTATCTTCAATCGCCGACAATTCAGACAACGGCGCACAATCTGAAACGTAATGATGGCAACTTCCCACACATGTACGTATGTTGCTACGTCGTATTTTAAAACATACATAACCGGACTGTTTGCACATTCATTTCTCGTTGCGAACGAGGCTCCCATGCGGAGACTGAAACTTTATGCTTTTATGGGAACGTTCGTGCTCGATGTCCATTTTAACGCGATGAGCTGAAATAAAAATAAAATACAGACAAGTGACAGCGGCATTATGCTCTTGCAAAGCAGAGCAGGGGTAAAAGGGAAAGCTCACGGCTGGCTCCTTCGCGTACGTAGCGCAATGTGGCACGGAGCAGAAGACTACCACGCCGCCGATAACTTTACACTATAGAGCGACACGACACCGACGTAGACACGAAGCCGACACAGACGGTCGGCCGACGAGTTGCCCGCCGACGATGTCGCCGGACCGTCTAGTCACACTAGGCCGACGACGACGACGACGCCTCGAAAAACAGCATGCCGTCGTAGTGTAACACGATGACAGACGGAAACCACCAGCAAAACGCATCGGCAGACTTGTCGTTGGCAGGTCGTCGGGAGATCGGTGGCCGAGCGAAAATTTGCCCATGTCGTTGGTTGGGGAGATCTTGGGGGGTATTGTGCGGAGGCCCCGCACAATACCCCCCTCGGCGCACCCCACGGATGTCTTTTCTTCGCTGCCCCTTTGTCTGTCCCCACCCCGTCCCTCGACGCCGGGGGGGCGATGGCGGGAGCTGCGCCGCGTAGCCCGAGAGGGACAATGGCAGAGGAGGGAGGACGGCTGAAAATGAGGCGCAGGTGGTGCCTGTTTCAATTTTTTCGTGCAAGTTCAGTCGGTGTCGCCGCGCGCGCCTCCAGTGTGACTAGAGAATCGGCCGACGAAAGGCTGTGAGCACGACAAGGCGCAGAGGGAGCCTTCCAGAGACCATCGGCGGACTCTTGGCGTCGTTGCAATGTAAATCGGTCGACGACACGACAAAAGACTCTCCCAAAGACAGTCGACAGACCAAAATCTGTGTCGTGTCGCGCTAGTGTAAATGAGCCTTTACTGCACTTTTCCCGATTTCGTAGTCTCCAGAAGTTCACACACATGAAGTGAGAGCAGAACAGCGCTATCCAAAAATGAAAACACCGCGAAGGCGCGGTTAGAAAGAACGCATTCAACCGTCCGCTTCCCTTCACCAGAGCGAGGCGAGATCACGTGATCCAACCCTGCACGTCACAGCGATTGCAGCGCCCGCGCCTCCAGTGGTGGGCCTCGCGCCCAATGGTCAGCGAATAGCAGCCTAAGCCAAGCGTTACAAGGTGGATCGACGTATTTAGGTAAATTAAGTAGTTGTGGGCATATCGTGGGCTTACCAGGCGCGTCGACTACACTAGTGCCTAAAGGGTAGCTTGTTCTTCCATTTTACTAGCGAACACACACAAGGACTACAGAGTAAGACACACGACTACCACTTGTCCTGTGTACTTCTCGGTAGTCCTTGTGCGTGCTCGCTAGTAAAATGGAAGCACTCAGTCAGTACCTACTAGCCAAGCTAAATGCATTAACGAGGTAGCTTGTGGTCCGACGTAACTTTCGTAGTGACGTTAAAACAGAGACGTCCGTTTTCTCGAAACGCGAAGTACACGTGCAATGATGGGCCTATCATAAGTAGCAGTCAGCGGCGCCTTCCTCGCGTGTCGAGCAACTCTTGACCATCTTGAGGAGTCCCAGGAGTGCGTATGTAATGTTTATTGCAATGATATGAGAGCGGATAACAACACTGCAGCCACAAATGATGTTGTCTCTATACACCAGGGGTCTCAAACTCATCTCAGGCAGCAGGCCGCAGTCACAGAATTCAGTCCCGCAAGGGCTGAATCAGAGACGAAAGTAAAAGAGCGAGGGAGGGGGGGGGGGGCTGTCAGGGGGTTAATTCGTACCGATTGTCAGCAAACGTTACCATTGATAACAAAACCTTTCCCATATCTCATATACGGGTCATTTCTAAAGAAGCTTTGGGGCCAGGATTCCATTTAACATGTCGATACCGACCTCCAAATTGAACAAAATGTGGCTCACGATTTCGAAATACAGTTTTTGTTCCACGGTTACGCTTAAACATGGGGTGCCTCACGAAAACAATGCCTTAGACCTGTCATACCTGTGTAGCTCACGCACATGCTTAATATGAAAATAAAAAATATATATGGCCCGAACGTAGCGGTGAGCGGGCCGCGGGCCGCAAGAGAAAGGTTCGCGGGCTGCATGTTTGAGACCCCTGCTATACACGCTGCATGTACAGGGTCTTCTCCCAAAGCAGTTGCTATGGCCATAGGTCGGCGAACTCACTCATGAGTCGACTCACTCGGACTCACTCAGACTCAGATCGAGCCGTGAGTCTGAGTCTGAGTGAGTCCGGGTGAGTAATATTTCGGTGAGCTCGAGTCCGAGTGAGTCCGGTTGAATAAAATTTTCGCGATTCTGAGTCCGAGTGAGTCCGGCTCAGGAAAATTTTTGTGAGTCTGAGTCCGAGTGAGCCCGAAGCGCAAGATATACGTAGTTCTTGAGTGAGTCTGAGTGAGTCCCACTTTCTTTGGCGACGTATGGTCCTATATACTCATCTTCAGCATTACTATTAGCTTTACCTGGATTCAGGTTTTAACTCAAGTCTACTCACACGTATTCCAAAGCAGTATCATTCATACACTATTTCAATATTTATTGATCAGCGCTGTGAATTACGTAGATAAAGCGGTGCCTTAACCTGCCCCCCTTCCAACTCTTCCAGGGAAGTTCTTGATAAATATATCTGATGATGTCATCTCTTTCAAGAAAAATGTCCTTACTCGTTTGCAACCCCAATAATCGCATTCTATAGCACTACATCAAAAAGGAGCCAGGAAGAACGCCGATTACGTGATATATTGGTGTTAAAGAGCATTGACACCATGGCCGAACAAGCTAATTCTAGGCTAACGGACTCATGAGTCGACTCACTCAGACTCAGATCAAGCCGTGAGTCTGAGTTTGAGTGAGTCCAGGCGAGTAATATTTTGGTGAGTTTGAGTCCGAGTGAGTCCGGATGAAGAAAATTTTCGTGAGTGTGAGTCCGAGTGAGTCCGGCTCAGGAGAGTTTTGATGAGTCTGAGTCCGAGTGAGTCCAAAGCGCAAGATATAGTTCATGAGTGAGTCTGAGTGAGATCCACATTTTTTGCCGAGCTATGGCTATGGCACTAGCGTGGCTCTGTGGTAGAACACTTGATTGCCACGAAGAATGTCTGGGTTCGATGCCGGCTCGATTCATCATTTTTTTTTCTCATTGTGAGCGCTAGCTGTGACGGACGACATCCCCACCAAAATCGGCTGATGTTGTGAGCTCCTCACAGCTCACGATGTGAAGATAACGCAGCCCAGGCTTTCAAAAAAATTGAAGGACACTTTGTACATTCTAAAAGCGTGTGGCCGTTCCACTGACTATGCCATGTCTTTTTTCTTTTACACTCTCAGCGGGATAACACACAAAGCGAATGTTTGTGTGTTGTCTTTTTTAATTTTTTACCGCGAGTCGCAGCGAGACGCCAGACTAATCTTCCTCCGTTCGCATGCGTTAGTATTTTCTCGCGCTTTGTGCATCGTGCAAACGCCATAGCGTTCCAGCGCTTAAATTGACGGGCCCTTTGTAAATTCGAAAGTGTATTCCGTGAACGCCTGTGTCCATTGAGACGGCGTCGGTCAGAATGATTGCAAACGCTGGGCACAGCGAAGCTACGCAAGCAAAGAGCGAGCGCTGTAGAGTCCGACGCGAACGGCGTCCGTTTGCGCATCCCGGCGGCCACCTGGCTCCGTGCCAGAGCTCGGATGGACGGGACGGACGGACATGGACGGACGGACGGACACCGGACGGACGGATGGACGGACGCACACCGGAGGGCCGGACGGACAGACACCGGACGGACGGACGGACGGACACCAGACGGATGGACGGACGGACGGACACCGGACGGACGTGAGCATGAGACATTAAAGGCTTTCGCCTTAATACAATACTTTCTAGGCTGTGATTAAAAGGCATGATCCCCCCCAAGAATGTACTGCCGAGGCTTTCACTCCTGTGTTACAGCACAGCAAGGCAGCTTTTTTATCTCCTATGAAGAGGTCGATAGCTTTAACAAGATGTTGCAGAATTAGAGACGGGAGTTGGGCTAGTTGGTGCGTATTAACTGCAGACATAACTAATTAGCGCGAAAAGACAACGGACAAGGTAGAATCTGTCGTCTCTACCTTGTCCGTTGTCTTTTTGCGCTAATTAGTTATGTCTGCAGTTAACAAGACGTGTTCTTACAAAAGGCAACCGCACATAGCTTCGTAGCAAGTGTCGCACTGCAAGTTCTAACAAGATTATAGCTGAGGGTGAACTAAGGATGGCATGCACAGGCAAACGAAATAAATTAAATCGCATTTAAGGAAGCAGCAATGAATAAAAATTGGCAGCCGATCCACGAAGTGAATGCTGATGATGGAGCGAAGCTCCATTGACGCAGTGATCAATGATATAAAGAATGTTTATGAAATCCATCTGTCCATCCGCCCGTCCATCCATCCATGGATGGACGGACGCACGTACGGGCGCACGGACGGACAGATGCGCGGACGGACGTATGCACAGACGTACAGACGGACAGATGCACGGACGGACGGGCAGATGCACGGATGGACGGACAGATAGACGGACGGACGGACGGACGGACAGACAGACAGATGCACGGACAGAGTAAGGTCTATTTTAAACCTACATGCGCGCTATGAACGCTTCATGTACGGTATTTGTAACACCTGTGTTTCGGTCCAACGGGGAGCTACGACGACGGCGACAACGGACATGGTGCGAGCCTAAGGAGCTTCACTCCTAAAAGGTCACAGTTTCCCCACTAGGGCGAAGCAATGAATGCGATAGCAAGAAATTAGAATGTCGCACGAAGAAGGACAAGCAGCTCGATACTTACAGCGCGCCGCTGCAGCACAAAGAAGGACGCTCGAAAAGAACGCATAGGCGTACACAGGACAAGCGTGAACTAACTGCCATAGTTGTTACGTCTTTGTATTTGAGCAACGCGCTGGCAGTGTTCACAATTCAGAAGCCGACGCTGTTTGATATTTTTTCTTTTAAGCTGCGGCACGCAGAAGGACCCCTCCGCGTCTCCTGCTACGCGGTGGCGTCGGACACCATGTGTGCCCTAAGCTCCCTTAAGTGTGCCGGGTTTTTTAGATGTGAAGCCTCTTATGGCGAAGCTTAATCCTGTGGTGGTGGTGTGCCGCGTGACCACCCTTATTGCGCATGCGCAAACCCTTTAAAAAAAAACTTCCCCATCTCCTGCTAAAGGGAACCATGTGTGGATGCGAAGCAGCGGGGAGATAATTAGCTTGAGCGGGAGGAACGTCGCCGCTCTCATTTCACGGCAGCGGTCCGGGCGCTCATCGCGGCGCTGCTCAGGAGAGAGAATGAGGCGCGCGCGCTCCGTCATTTTCATACCGCGGAACTACCGTGGCGCCCCCCAGCGGAGTATGCAGCTGTCACACCACTTGTCGTGCGCGCCGCTCCGTACAGGATTCCTAGAGGAAAGGACGGGGGGGGACCGTAGGAGAGGAGAGAGAGGGGGGAGGGGACGTGCATGCGCTGTGGGGGGTGTGGGACGCCGGGGCCGCTCCGTAGAGTAGAGGATTCCTAGAGGAGAGAGGGGGAGAGGACGCGCATGCGCTGTGGGACGCGGGCGCCGTTCGGTAGAGTAGATGATTCCTAGAGGAGAGAAAGGGGGTGAGCGTAGGAGAGGATAGGGGAGGGGACGCGCATGCGCTGTGGGGGGGTGTGGGACGCGGGGGGTCGCTCCGGAGAGTAGAGGATTCCGAGACGAGAGAAAGGGGGGTGAGCGTAGGAGAGAGAGGGGGGAGGGGACGCGCATGCGCTCTGGGACGCGGGAAGGAGGGACGGACTAAGCCCCCTCCAAACACATGCATGCAAGATCAAGGAATGGGGTCAACCTGGGCGACAGACACCGCCTGCCTAGCTAAGCAGCCTCTGGGCGACAGACACCGCCTGCCTAGCTAAGCAGCCTCTCTGTGTTCTCGGCCATGACTCTGATGATTGTAGTAGGGTTGACGGCCTTCATATTACTACAAAGTTCTGGTTCGCATAATGGGTGCTTCCTTCCTTCATGAAAGTGGCCGGACGCGGGACACGGGACGGGGGGACGGGGGGAGGGACGGACAGAGCCCCGAGCATAAGATGCTTCGCATCTAAAAAAAACTCCTCTCCCCCCTCTCTCTCCTCTAGGCATCCCTCCCCGCGGCAACCACACCCTCACTGCACATGCGCCTCCCCCCCCTCTCTCCCCCTCCTACGCCCCCCCCCTCTCTCTCCTAGGCATCCCTGCCCGCGGCGTCCACACTCCCACTGCGCATGCGCGTCCCCCCCTCTCTCTCCTCTCCTACGCTCCCCCCCCCCCTCTCTCGCCTCGCGACGCTGACGCAGGCAGCGTCTGCCAGCGAGTTTCTTGCTTGAAAAAACCGACTGCTCGCGCTGCACAACCGTTCACTGGCCACCCCGTATATATGGCACCGGATCTTGACCTGCAAGGTAGTGCCGGTGGGAGATTTCTCTTGTGCGTTGTTGAACAATAAAAATTCGCAGCGTGCACGTTAACTAAAAGCCGACTGCGGGTCTCTGTGTCTAGTCGGAGTCTTCTGTCTCTCATTGCCCATTAGCAGCGATTGGCATGTTCCAGTAGGAAACACCGCTCCATCACTGCGTGCTTTGCGCCTCCCCAGTTTTCTCTCCTGCGCAATGCTGCGATGAGCGCCAGCGTCAACGCCGCCGGCAGTGTAAGCGTTAGCGCCCGCTGCTTCACATCTACGCATGGTTCCCTTTAGCGGGAGATGGTGTAATTTTTAAATGCGAATGCATTTCTTAGTCTGGCTATGTCAGGCGTCGGTGTCCGCATCTCTCCGCTCTCACTCCCTTTCCCAAAGCAACAGCTGCGGGCGCGCGCGCTTATCCTCGCCCCTAGCAACCGGAGCAGGTGGGGCGGGCGGAGTAGCGGAGAGTGAGTGGAGAGGAGGAGCGCGCTCTGGTGTGTGAGGGCGTTCGCATCGCGGGAGCTCGGCGGAGCTCCCGCGTGTGTGGAGAGAGTGTAGGAGAGGGTAGGTGCAGTGCTTCGCCGCTCCTTCTCTTGCCGTTCGCTCTCTCTCCTCCCTGCGCCCCACTCTCCCGTCCGCTCGCTCGCACGTGTATATATATATATATATATATATATATATATATATATATATATATATATATATATATATATATATATATATATATATATATATAAAATAAAAATAAAAAAAAGAAAACAAAAAAAAAAACAGGCGCTGCGCCGTACTCCGGGCTGCAGAAATTAGGCGCCTTTTCCTTCTTCGAACCACAACCACCATATATAAATGGAGTGAAGTGCGCGCGAAATGCATTCGCATTTCCTCACGATTCCCGTCGGGGAGGTGGGGGGCATTTTTTTCCCTTTTCCTTCTACATCATGAGTGGGTACCATGGTGTAAGAAATTATTATTCTTATACCATGGCGGGTACAGAAAGGGGCCACTTTTTGTGCGCGTCTCAAGGGCAGTTTTCAATTTGAAAGAAAATGTAGGAGCGTTGCGTGCTAGAAAACACGCTCAAGCTCCTCCGATATCTGCGTACCGCGAGCGGTAAATGTTGCATATGAACAGCTCGCTGTTATATCGCCGGCGCCAGCATGTCACGGGGCTGCAATTAAAAAAAAAGGGAAAAAAAAGAAAAAATGGCGCGTGGCTGTGTTGGCTAGCGCAGCGGGCTGCGGAGTGAGGGGTCGCTGGTTCGAATCTCCGGTCAGGTTCTTTGGAACGTTTTTCTACTGATTTATTTTTCTTTGTGTCTTTTATATATATATAAATACATACACATATCCGGGATATGACGGCGACGGCAAAAATCAGCCGAGAGTGTCTATATAATTGCTATCGCATTAATACACAGTAGTACTCGGTTCGAGGTGAAATGCAGTGAATAAAAAAAAGTGAGCACGTGGACGTTTCATCGCCGACATCATCGTTCGCAGCTCCAGTGCCGCAGGAGGCAGTAACGGAAGTGGCGCGCTAAGCCGTCGGCGTCTGTGGTTGGCGCTAGGAGGAGGATTCCAAGGATTAGAGAGTGCGTGAAAAAACCGTCTCCTCATCAACAGACTTTTCCCGCTTCAAAGAATACGCTTCCCGAGCAACCCACTATATTTTTTAGTTCCGCCGCACTGAACGTATGTTTTCTTTTTTTTAATGACACAAAACGACTCGGGCATCAAGCAAAGAAAAGTCTGAAATGAGTGACGAACTTTTGCAGAAACATTTTCGATAACGACGCTAACATGTTGTGAGAAGAAGGGGGCTGGTCTTTTAAGGGATCGTGCTATGGACGTGCATGCGCTCGTATCTGCGTCGCACTTGTTGATTTGCGGTTTGCAGAAGAGCTTTGCGAAAAGGGCCCAGCGGGAATGAAGACATTAAGCGGATGATTTTGTCTAAGGAAAGAGCTGGCGCCTTTTGGTCATAAAGAAGGCGGGAAGTGCCTGAAGGGGAACAAAAGACGTATAAGCGCGCGAATGCTCTTGGGGGGATGTTTGCGGGCTAATGCGCTAAGTACAGCCGCTAAGGCCAAAGAGGACATCTGTAAGCTTTTAGCCAGAGCAGGCGGAAGAAGCTTAACTGCGTAGGTCGATTACTTATGTCACCCAGCTTTCATTTCCAGTTCAGTGAAACGTCGTAGTGCTGACCGTTACAAAAGATAACATTTGTTGCACGCTGGTGCACTGCCTACGCATCGAAAAGTACTTTAGAGCGGTATAAATATATCCTTGGTGAGGACAACACACGCGCCCACACGACCAGACATAAAGAGAGAAAGAAGTGCAATTCCTGATACCATTGTTTCAATCGACGACAGCAATGCACCTTGTCGTAATCATCACGGTGCTTGCTCTGAATGATATAACAACCTTGTACTTTCGAAGGAGACGCAATGATTTGTCATCTTAGAAATAACCCGTTAACTATGTGACTTTATAGGCCACCCTATATAGAAATATGGCGTCTCCAGCATCACACAGTCACGCTGAACAAGCCAACGCCAGCCATTGTGTTCGAATATTTTCAGCCATGGTCCAGAAATTGCGCCAAATAGTCTACGAGCTTGCAGTTTTTTGGCAGCCCTATCAAATTCTCATGTGGCCTCAGTCTGCTGCATTAACAGCATATTAGTCTTTGCACATACACGCATAAAACTTTCCGGAGGCCACGAGAATTTACTGTTACATGAAACAGTCGATAAAATCAGTTGTGTGGTTTTCAGCAAAGGGCGTCATAATAAAGAGTATCTGCGAATATAAACTAATGAAGCGCGTATTGATTACAAGCGAATCTAATGAGTTTCGTTTCAAAGTACGACAACCTCCATTAAAATTCGCTTCCGGTAGAATACTTTGCGTTAAAGAGGATAATGACCCATCTGCGCACTCACCGATAAGTACGCAGGCACCCGCAGACCTCGCTGAGATATGCATGGACACGCTAAGCTCTAATAAGCTACGCTTAGTACCCCACACAGAATGGATAAGATTAACTTGACTGTAACGTCTTGGGTACAGGTTGCATGAAATACCCGTTTACGATGGCAGATGCATTAATCGTAATATTAAAACATGTACATTAATCGTAATATTAAAACATGTACTCAGAGGGGGGAAGTAGCTCATCAAGACTTTTGGATGTGTGCGAAGTGAATATTTTGCGGCATCATAAACATAGTCCTTCAGACAATTGTTTTTTTTTTTCTGTTTCGCTCTCGAGATCGTAGGTTATGATTTGTTTCGATAACCAGAAACGATATTGACGCCGCCTTCATTTGCTACGTACGAGGACGCTGAGCTTCGGCTGCTAATTAAATGCTGACCCTCCGTTTTTATGCTGGCGTTTTCTTTGGGCACATGGGCACAGAATGGGCACAAGATTACCTAGTTGAACCCTTTTTCACATTTGCATGTCGCAAGTGCGAGATTGCTGAAGACGTTAGCAATTTTAATTGTTGGGATTTAACGCCCCAAAACCACTATTTGATTATGAGGGACGCCGTAGGGGAGTGCTCCTGACATTTCGACCGCCTGGGGTTCTTTTCACGTGCACCTAAACCTAAGTACATGGTCCTCAAGCATTTTCGCTTCCATCGAAAATGCAGCTACCGTGGCCGGGATTCGACACCGCGATCTTCATGTCAGCAGCATAGCACCAAGCCAGCACAAGACCACCATATTGGGTCAAGACATTATGAACAAGACGGGCATTTTGTTAATAATGATAATGATCGTGATGATGATGGTGACGGAAAAGAGCACACCAAAAACGACTCACCAATTCACAAATGTCTGCAAAGCTAGCACAATACAAAAATGCTCGATGTTCACGATGCGCTCACGAAATATCAAGAGGTAGTCGACAGTCTGAATTTTGAGGTGCTGTGTTGCAAGCACAGGAAAGTAAATCACAATCCCGGACTAGAGCGTTCGTCTAACGAATACGCTTAACGTATAGGGTGTGATTTGGGCCTGTTGGTTTGCCAGTGGACTGCCTAGAGAGAGACACGGACACAAGAAGAGACACAATTAGACCCGCGAAGCATTTCGTGCGTCTAATCGTGTCTCTTTTTGCGCCCGTGTCTCAGAACTAAACCTGTCAAACGCACGTCTTGTACAAAACGAGACTCAACTTTATGCCTAATTAACCATCCTTTATAACCATTCTCGCACAGGTCGTTATGAACGGTGATCCTTACAGCAGCGAGTTCAAGCTTAATGCAAGTGTAACGAGGATTACAACATATTGCTTTAAAAATCTATGCGTAATTTATTGTCGCAGAATAACAAGAACGCTGAATAATTCCTCGAAACGGCGCCTATTTCCTGTTGTCTCAATTTCGCCAGGTCTTTTGAATAAATGTAAACCAGCATACCCGCTGTAATTATATAACTAGTTGGAATCAGAAACATTCTGCTGAAAAACTCAGCATTAAATCTTCAGCTCCATTTTAATTTAAAACTTTCCAAAAGCAAGGGAACGAATCGAGGTATCTGTTGTGGCTGGTGGCTTTCCTGGAAGACCGGTGTTGTTGCAAAATTCACCACGCAGTCCTTCTCAGAATTTTTAAAGCGCGCGTGCTGGTTCTCGAACGTCAAGGTAAGAAGCGGCGCGGCTAGTCTTTCATGAAAGATGCGTGTACCGATTTGAGCGGAAAGAGAGGCCTCGCGGTGCAAGCCTATGTAAAATTAAATTCACTCTAAGCTGTGAACGTTGTTAACGCAGGAGAGGCTCAGTTCGTTTTGCTTTTGGAAACGGATGTGTGGAACGGAGCTCCTTTTTATAGATGAGCGAAAAAAGAGTGCGCGGAATATAAAGTGTCTCATTTGAGCCTTGCTTTAAATTTTCAAGTGAACGCGTCAAACGTAGTAAGTGAAAAAATTCTTTGCTTGAACTTCCGACAGCTTATAATGACTGCGATGATATTCGCTGTAAGGCATGGGGCGTTTTTCTTTTCGGGTAACTTGTGCTGCCACCATGATGCGTACTGATGGCACCAGCAGTGATTTGCAACGCTTCTAGAGCAAAATTAAATCGACGCTTTAAAATCCGGTCCGTGCATTCGGAAATTACTTCAAAAACTAATTTTGTGGTGGCATGCGTAGTATTTGCTGTATACACTTCACATAATCAATTCAACGAATCACTGTTCGGCTTTCCGGAAAAATCACTCGCACAAAGTGTTCGCACAAGTTCCCGAATTTCCGGATCTTCACCAGACCATAAAGAAGCTACACATTCATTAATCAAAGTTTTACACCTCAACTGTACTGCAGCGCAGAAGTTAAGTTTAAAGAGATTTTTTAGGGGCGAAGCTCCTTAGAGTGTGGGTCTGTCCCTCCGCTGTAGTAGTAGTAGTAGTAGTTGTAATAGGTAGATAGCCACGTATAGTGAATGTAACCACTCCAGGTGATAAAGATGAAGATGACGCAGTATAGTGGAATATGCCCACTACACGTGATAACGATGAAGTATAAGCGCGTTCCAGTATAGTGGAATGTACCCACTACACGTGATAACGATGACGATGACGCAGTATAGTGGAATGTGCCCACTACACGTGATAACGATGAAGTATAAGCGCGTTCCAGTATAGTGGAATGTACCCACTACACGTGATAACGATGACGATGACGCAGTATAGTGGAATGTGCCCACTACACGTGATAACGATGAAGTATAAGCGCGTTCCAGTATAGTGGAATGTACCAAGTACACGTGATAACGATGACGATGACGCTGATGACCATGAAGTATAAGCGCGTTCCAGACCACACATTCTCTTTCTGCCATGGTTGAAAACGATCGAGCTTCGCCCACTCATCATCATTCACTTCGTGGATATGGCGTGATTTTTTTTTCTTGCAGAAGAAGCTGGTTTACATGACAGCCAGGAACAACGAACGGAGCAAAGAACATTTCGAGCTAATTAAATTTTAAAAAAAACCACAAGAAGCGTTTATATCTCAACAAAGTTCTAATGAAAGACTTTCTTAAAAGTGAGACATGCACCGGTAATTTCAAGAACAAATTTATTCGTTGTTCAATTTAAAGCCTGAGAGAAATTACTTTAATTAGACGCGCAATGAAGAAAACCGCAGGACAACTAATAACATGCCCGAGAACACGCCCTAAAGCGAGTAAATTTAAAGCGTAGCCTGAACACAAAGATTTCGCGTTCAGGCGTACCTGTGCAAGAAATCTTGGTACGTTTATCTTCAATAGGGTACGCATTTGGGCTGGTTGGTTCATGATTTCCAGTATAAAACAGCGCTAAAAGACGGGACGAAGAAAGGACACAAACCACGGCGCTGACTAACAACCAAATGTGTTTTATTCAACCAGTCCGCATATATGTGCTCCACCACAATCGCAAGAACAACAGAAAGAAATCGATGATCAGCCTGCGCAGAGGCAACAAAAAATACTCAATTGGACAGAAATGTTATCTCCTTCGGAAGGAGGAGATAAGAGGAGACTCATGAGGAGACTCATGAGGAGACTCATGAATCTTCAGTCAGCACCTACGTTTCTTGGCAAAATTCCGCGCGTCAGTTACTCTGATAGCTGTTCAATCGAGCGCCTGAAACTTTGCAATATGTTAGTTGCATACTTTTTTTCCTGAAGCGCACAAAAGTGCTTTACACGAATTATCCTGCTTTGTTCTGCACCCAATATTTGCAGCCCTACAACAACAATTACAAAAAAGCGCGAAGCAGGCGATGAAAGCGCGCACATATAGGCGACATAAATCCGGTAAAGATTTTAGCTCTTTACCTCACTTTTGTAAGTGTACGATTGGTTTTATCCTTTATTGCACACTTATGGTTATGGTCGACATACTCTTTAGCTTTGTTCTTACGTCAGGAGAGCTGACTTGCTGTTCTATTCGATACTATCAACACATGCTGCCGGCTAGTTGGTGCATTCTTGAGCAATAGGGTTACGATGTAATCGAATACTACTACTACTACTGCTACTACTACTACTACTACTACTAATAATAATAATAATAATAATAATAATAATAATAATAATAATAATCAATCATCAATCATTTATTTATTTAACGTGCCCAGGAACAACCATAAGGTCTCTGTGCAGGCGCACGCAGAATTAAAACAAAAAATAAATAAACAATACAATGGAGACAGTCTTCAGAAAGAGGCAGCAAATAAAAAGAGCGAAGACGCATAGACAAAAAGAAATCAACGCAGTGGGGGGAAGAATAAAAAGACAACACGACAATCATGGAATGGGAGTGAAAAGTAATGTGGAATATACACAACTATGCGGAAGGATTCCTGAAAGACGGAAAAGGGAAGAATTTATACATTGTGCAAAACTATGTTAAGACAGTGCATAGCTCGGATAAAAACAATGACTGTGGAAAGTGAAAAACATCAAGATCAAGAAAGTTAACATTATAGAGACTTTGTATTCAGTGAACGGTAGAGTGTTGGAAGAAGCTGGCAGGTACATGAAACCGTCGATTCTCTGTGGTTAACTCACGCGGTATTCGAAAATTAATACAACTGAGTAAAGAGCAGGATATCATACCATGAACTAGCTTGTAAAGAAATAACAGGTCGGCGCGATTTCGTCGGCAGTAAAGTGATGGTAATGATAATAATCCAGCAGTGTTAGAACAAGACCCAGAGTCATTTCCAGCAAAACGATGGTTGTAAATGCTTAGGAATTTTTTTCTGGACTCGCTCAATGGCGTTACTGCTGGATTTAGCAACGCCATTCCAGATCACAGATGCATACTCAAGTTGAGGAAGACATATTGCGGTATACAATTTGTGGAAGGCTGTAGGAGAACTGAATTCTCGAGAGATTCTGCAAACACAGCCGAGAGAACGAAGTCCGCGCATGGCAGCACGTTGAGTGTGGCCAGAAAAATTTAACGTGCTATCAAAAAGAACACCAAGATCACTGATGTCATAAACCTTACATAAGGAAACGGTACTGACAGAGTATGGAAAAGACACGATAGATGTTTTGCGCGATATACTCATGAATTTGGTCTTTGAGGTATTCAGGGAAAGGTTATTGTCGTTACACCATTCGGAGAAAGAACACAGATCTGACTGCAGTAAGCGACAGTCGTTAATTGAATGAATTTCCTTAAATATCTTGATGTCATTGGCGTACAAGAGAAAATAAGAATAACGAATTGCAAAAGAAACATCATTAACGTAAATTAAAAATAAGAGTGGGCCTAATACCGACCCTTGTCTAGTCTAGTCACTTTGTACAAGGAAGACGTTTGGCCATTTACGGCAACATAACATGATCTATTAAGCAGATAGCTATGCAGGAGATTCACAACGGACGAGTCAACATCAAAGTGTGCAAGTTTAACTAGCATCAGTGAGTGGCTGACTACGTCAAAAGCCTTGCTAATGTCACAGTAGACTACGTCAACCTGTCCTCTCTGAGCAATAGGTGGGGAGATCTGCGTCATGAAACTGGCAAGATTTCTGGTGGTTAAGCGGCCAGCGAGAAACCCGTGTTGATTAGGAATCAATGAATTTTTCACGCTGGAATACAATATGTTGTGAAGAGCCAGCTCAAATATCTTTGATGTGGCACACAGTAGAGAAATCGGGCGATAATTAGTAATAATAATAATAATAATAATAATAATAATAATAATAATAATAATATTATTATTATTATTATTATTATTATTATTATTTTTATTATTATTATTATTATTATTATTATTATTATTATTATTATTATTCACGCAACTAAATTTCAATAATTCAGGGCGGGAAAGAGCGTTGGAAGATGCTGCTTTTTATCCCAAGTTCTTGGCCTTGGGTTGCGTCATAGCCATTTTGCTCTCTACGGTACTGAAATCGCTGTTGGTATGACTTCGTAGAAAGCGGGGAGTTGATTCTAAGCTCTACATGGCATTTTGCTGCTCAAGAAAACTATACAAGTTCGCACTTATTTCCATGTCATGCGATGTTAAGCAAGACAATCTGTTATGTACATTTCAGCAGTCTCTACTCATGTACACAATGGCCCAGAAAAAAATATGAAAGTTTCAGAAATATAGATAGTACGTTTTCGTGAAGACCAGGTGCAGCCGAGCGTTTTTCCTCTGCGTTCCTTGTTCTATGAGCTCGCGTCTGTACCTTGCTGGAACATTTACATTGATACGTACAAATTTTTTTAATATACGGTTCTTCATAAAGAAGACGGAAACGCCGAAAACGTGAGCAGAGAATGCAAGTTTATGATAATTTTCCCCAATTCTGCATCACGCCTAGAGAGAGAGAGATGGGATGCGGAAAGGCAGGGAGGTTAACCGGAAATCAAACATCTGGTTGGCTACCCTGCACTGGGGAAGGGGTAAGGGGAGACAGAAAAGTAAGGAAGAGAGGAAAGAGAGGGAGGGAAGCCGAAACACACACACAAACACAGGAGTGTCACAAGCGTTCAACGAGGCGGGTCGCTCGCAGGAACTTCAACAGCGCCTTCGTCGCTTTCAGGCGTGAAGGTCGATCTCCCCGCCTAGACATTCGTTATAAATAACAATGGTATTAATAGGCCTACCGTAAGCTTTAAGTTTGTCAAGTTCAACAAATATCCCGGTGTATACAAACGCGGTGCTGCATATGAAATGTAAACAAGAATGTGGTTAACTCTTCCTCACTGAACACCATTGTCGCACCATTCAAGAAAAAAAAAACACAACAAGTACCTGAAAACATAAAATCGTACGTGCGAAACTTCAACAGCTTTCATTAGCCTAGATGAAGGTAGGCGTATTCGTAGGCATTGAGAGCCTGTCTCCAAGTTATAGTTTCTTTGAATGTACTTAATGAGAAAGTTTTTTCAAGCTACACATGAATTACTTACGCTGCTTATGTACAGGCGTGAGCAAAAGTGTGCAGACCACGGGATCGCGTGGCCGAATGCATCGACGCGCCATCTAGCGACGTGACGCTTGCTGCGATGCGCATGCGCGTCCCATCATATCAGTTGGCCTCTCATGTCGCTCTGTCTGACGCTGTTACAGCGCTCGCAGCCAAAACGACAACTGGGTGTCGCTTTGTTTGCTCCACAGAATCTGTGCTGTTCCTTTACGTAGCGGCTACGACGGGGCCGGTTCAAGCGCCAGGCTCGCGTCGTTTTTTTACACCAGTTAATTAGCCGAACTAAGCATAGCTAGCATCGTATAAGCTGAAGCCAAGCACACAAAATAAGTTTTCTCAGTCCAGCTAGCCTTTGTCGCGTTAACCCAAGTTAAACTAAATGAGCCTAGTTAAGTCAAAGTAAGTATAGCCAAAACTAATCTTACTTGAGCAGTGAGCACGGTATCACCTAATGAACTCAGGCGTAAGTAGGTTTAATTAAGCCTGGTCCAGCTTGCTGTTTTCATGTTACGCGAAGTTAAGCTTAGATGAGTCCAGATAAGTCGAGGTAAGTATAGCCAAATCTAATTAAGCATAATTGATCATACTATCTCTTAATTTAGCCGAGCGAAACTAGCCTAAGTAAGGCAAGCCTAACCGTGGCCAATTAATCCAAGTCGACTTTCTCATGAGCCCAGAGAAGCCAAGCCCAAGAAGATACTAATTACTCCTTACCGACTCCAAACTAATTAAGCTCATTCACGTCTAATTAGTGTTAGTTAAGGCGAATACTAATTATGCTTGATTAATTAGCCCGACATCCCACCAAGAACACCCTAGATACTGGAGTTTCACGTGACATAATTACGCTAATTATGCATAACTAAGCTAATTAGGCAGGTTCAAAGTAAGTATAGATAAATCTGATTAAATGTGGTTGATCCTGGTATCATCAAACTAATCGTATCGTAATTAGGTCTAATTAAGCAATATCTCATTAAACCCAATTAAAGTAATTAAAGTCGAATTTTCATGAGCTCAGAGAACCCGAGCTCAGGAATGTACTAATTACTCCTGACCGAGTCGAATCTCATTAAGCTATATTAGATGTAGTTAGCGTTAACACTAATTATAAATATTAGTGATTAATGTGTGTGACATCGAAGCCCACCCGAGGTACTCTATTTTGTGTGCTTGGCTTCATCAGGTTATGCGATACTAGCGATGTATACTTCGGCTAATCAACCGGCGTAGAAAACGACGCGAGCCCGGTGCTTGAACCGGCCACGTCGCAGCCGCTGCGTAAATGAACGGCACCGATTCCAATGCAGATTCTATGGAGCAAGGAAAGCGACACACTGTCGTCGTTTTGGCTACGAGCGCGGTAACCGCGTCAGACAGAGCGGCATGAGAGGCCAACTGATAGGACGGGACGCGCATGCGCCAATGCATGCGCCCCGCAGCACGCTTCACGTCGCTAGGTGGCGCGTCGATGCATTCGGCCACGCGATCCCGTGGTCTGCACACTTTTGCTCACGCCTGTACCTACACCGCTATCTACATACTACAACTTTGTACCGAAAAAAACACGGAGCTCCGATAAGCAACGCGAGCAGCGAGCTCTACAACTAATAGCGACACAAATTAGAAGAGGGAGCGCACCTTGGAAAGACGGGAATTATTGGCGAGGTTGAATATTCCCCAATTTTTTCACTTATGCGCGATGCGATCATTCTTGATGGAATGGGTAATTCAGTTCACTAGCGCAGTGCCAAGTTCAAATGTAGATGAAACGTAGTAATGGCGGGAAAAACTATATTGAAAAAATCAAGAAGGTCACAAAGAGCAACACTTTTTCTATTCCTCTTTTTCGGTGTATATATATTTTTTGGGGTGCCAGAACTACGTTTCACACACGAAGCAACTTGCTAAACAGCGAGTTCAGCCGAGTCAAAACTACTGAGAGTAGAAGAAAAAAATTTCAATTTAATGATCTAGCTTTTGCAGTTAGTTACTTTGAGAAATAGGGAGCAAATTCCATTGTGACTTCGGAAAGAGAAAACTTTTCACATTCTATCTTGCCTCATTATATATTATTTTTTTCTTTCGCGCGTTTGGAGAAGATTATTCATTTCTCCAACGGTACCGTTCTCTCAATCACTTTGTGCGACAACTTTTATTCTCAAACTGAATTGATAAGTGGCGTAATCATGTGTCACAATTTTGTGTTATAATTACGCGATTGACAGATTTGTTTCTTCTCGTGCGCCATTATGGTCTTTTTTTTACTGGCATGGAACAACTGAGCAAGGTAATAACTTACTTTTCAGCATGGCAAGAATTTATTTTGTTTCTTATAAGTGGTATTTTGATTAGGAAACCCGAACATTTTTCAAATGAGTGAATGAAAACAACTTTTATAATTCAAATGAGTAATTTGCTAATCATCGAAGCGGTACCAATTTTCGCTTTCACATTTGCGTAAAGAGCAAGATTTGAAAGCAGTGCTCGTAGCATTTAACTGGATTGCGAAGAGATGGTATTTCGCACGTCGTTGTGACGCCATGATACGGTAAAAAAAAAATCAAAGCAAGTTCCACGCTGGCACGCAAGAGCCCCGACCACGTAAACGCAGATTGATTGCTTTCTTCATTATCGTCTTCTTTCTATCATCTTTCTATCTATTTTTCTCTTTCTATGTTGCCCTTTCTCCTTCTTTCCCTCCTCCTTTCCCTTACATCACTCCTCTTCACCCTCAATTCTTTTTTCCACCACTTGCTTTGCTATACTGTGTATGGTTATGCTATGATTTGCCCTCTGACCTTCTCTTTCTCCTCCCGCTAACGTCAGTCCTCACAATCGCTTCCCTTTCTGATTTCCTCGCCAAACTATACTATAAGGTGCTGTGCCATTCTTTACCATATCTCTTCTCCTTCCTTCCGTCCTCTGAAGAGACACGATGGCGCTGAATCGGGCTAGTTGGTTATTCATGATCGTGAAATAACAGCGCAAAAAACGACGGACGAACACACAGACACGTCTGTCTCTGTGTGTTCATCCGTCGTTTTTTGCGCTGTTATTTTACGAGCTAAACCCACAGTTCCCTTTCCCACCCCCCTTGCTACGTTGTAAGTGAGCGCCTGCCAAGAGTAATATTCGGCGAACGTTTAACGCTTCTCATTTGAATTCTGATTGAATTACATTTTGAAATTTAGTTTCCCTTTTGTGCAATAAGGCGACTGCTTGGGTGGCTGGCAATACATATTTTTCAAGAAAAATCCTTTTCAGGGAACAGACCGTTTGATAAGAACAACATAGTATGAAGCGCACATTAACCACCAAGTGCGTGGCTCAGATGGCGAATATTATATATATATATTCACAGAAAAGAAAACAGACCTGCGTGCGAAACGTCAATAAAATTGCTTCGCACGCAGGTCTGTTTTCTGTGAATATTCCACCGGAGCTAGGAGAACCCTCTGTTGTTTTGATATATATATATATATATATATATATATATATATATATATATATATATATATATATATATATATATATATATATATATATATATATATATATATATTTCTTCAAAAATTCTACGTACTGAAACAGATTTTCCTTTCCTTTAGGTTCAGATGCGTCATGTGAAGTGCGTTCAATCTGTGCTGATGGCTAACAGTGAATGCGGTATGACACTGCCTTCTATTTGGTAGAATGAAGGCTGGGAAAGAAAGCAATCATTGAGAGAAAGAGGGAGAGCGCCCTGCAGGTGAGGTTCAATAAACCTTTAATATATACCGATGGATTAGGATGCTTATCGTATACATGTGGGAATGTTTTTCAGATACCGTAAGAGAAGGAGGTGTGACACTGAATTTAAATTTGTTTCAGATGAAGTACGTGTGATGAGTTGTGACGTTTTAAAGTGCAAGGTTAAATCACAGGTAAATCACATCGTTAAATGAACTGTTCGCAGTATATTTTGGACTTTATTCTTCAAGAGAGCACAGGTGTCCACTTGCAACACGTTTAGGAGGAATAACAACACAACATTCACTCATTTGTTTACACTGTAATGTGCAGTGAAACCGTTCCGATCTGTGTTCAATACAAGGTTCTTTACGAAGAAAAGTCAAGTACCTTCGCTCCTCTCAGTAAAACGACGTATGTCGATGTATACAGAAACATGCGAGTTATTGACGCAAATATTACACGAAGTTACCGCTGCTTTCGCAGATATTGAAAGGTTAGTCGTCACAGTTGGTACAATTTTTTCGCGCTGAAACCCCAAAGCGAAGCGCTTAAAATCTGCGCAAAGAACCGGGTTGAACAGCACGAGGTAAGCTCTGCGTTCTCGACAGGAAAAGGCTCTTCGTTTCTTGCTTCCGTTTGATGACAGTTACAGAGGCAAAGTCGTAAAACTCCGAGGCACTCTTGTTTCTTGTCTCTTCATCGAACAGTAAAATAACAAAACGTGGCAAAACATATTTAGACGGGTACAACTGTGTCTCGTACAATGTGCAGACAACATTTCCCACCGGGAAGCTGCTGCAATTTTCCCCTGGGCGAGAGAAATAAAAGGAGGTGAACTTTGGCTCTTGCCTATCATCGGAGATTCCTACTTCCGGAATATGGCGGCTACAATTGCCGTGGTCGTCTTCCTAGACGTGGTCTGAACGCGACGCAGACATGAAAGTTAGGTATAGCTAACCCTCATGCCAGCCGTTCTTTTTTTACTCTCTACAATGTATAAATGCGCCGAGAAGAAATATGTGCTATATGCGATGATGTTGCATCTCGCGTGTTTGGAATATATATATATATATATATATATATATATATATATATATATATATATATATATATATATATATATATATATATATATATATATATATATATATATATAGTATGCACTAGTCATCACCTGCGACAATGCAAGCAAGCAACTTTAAAGAAATTACCCACACGAACATTGTGGCGGAACAGTGCAAACGACGGGGCGTAGAATATAGAGGATAGCGCTGTGTCCTGTATATTCTTTGTCTCGTCGTTCGCGCAGTTCCGCCACAATGTTCATGAACCAACTAGCCCACCTAAGAACCCTTGTACCCACACGAGGCGCTATACCAGGCCTGCAACGAAGCATGCAAACTAGATAAGAGCACAGCCAGAAAAGACCGTATTAACTCTTTCAGACACCACCTATGAAGAAGTGTCGGTAAATGTGTCAAATCGATACAACGTTATTTCAGGGCACCCAATATTCTCTTCCAAAAAAATAATGTCATAATATGTTAATGTATGTGTGTCATAGTAAGTAATCCTAATTAAGTTGTAATTAAATATCTCTTTATCCTGAAATCATTTATGCTCTGTTTCAGCAGAAATAGAATGAAATCTGAGGCTAGACATATAGGGCAAATTCATTTTTGGTTCTGTCCTTTTCGAGCAAAGAAAAATAATACTTTTCACATGTCTCGCAGGAAGCGGCACGTCGAAGACTCATCGAGCGTGGTAGTGCCTTCAGCAAAGTGGCCATATGCGACAGTACACTGCGAAATGAAGTTAACTGAAGACAAATATATTGTGCAGCAGGTTCAATTGATCATCATCATCAGCAGCCTGACTACGCCCACTGCAGGGCAAAGGCCTCTCCCATGTTCCGCCAATCGACCCGGTCCTGTCCTTTCTGCTGCCACGTTACACCTGCAAACTTCTTAATCTTATCTACCCACCTGATCTTCTGTCCACCCCGCACGCGCTTGAGTTCTCTTGGAATCCAGTCAGTTACGCTTAAAGACAAGCGGTTATCCTGCCTACGTGCTACGTGCCCAGCCCGTGTCCATTTCTCCTTAACCCCCCGTTTGTTCCCTGACCCACTCTGCTCTCTTCCTGTCGCTTAAGGTTACGCCTATCATTTTCCTTTCCATCGCTCGCTGCAGCGTCCTCAATTTAAGTTGAACCCTCTTTGTAAGCTTCCAGCTTTCTGCTCCATAGGTAAGTACCGGTAAGATGCCACTTTTATATACCTTCCTCTTGAGGGATAGTGGTAGAATACTGTTCACGATTTAGAATGCTTGCCGAATGTGCTCCACCCCATCCTTATTCTTCTAGTTATTTCACTCTCATGATTCGGCTCCGCGGTTATAACCTGTCCTAAGTAGACGTATTCCTTTACAACTTAAAGTGTCTCGCCACCTATCGGAAAGCGCTGTTTTCTGCCGACATTGTTGCATATTACATTAGTTTTATGCATATTAATTTTCAGACCTACTCTTCTGCTTTCCGTGTTCAGTTCAGTCCACTTCATCAAAAACTTGATAAATCTCGCTCTTTCTTAGCCCCTAGTTGGTACAAATAGCAAAAACAAGTGGTGTGCACAATTGTGCACATAGCGTCTGAAAGGGATATACAGTCCAATTAACAGCAAGAACTTCTGACATAATATTCAAATGCACTCCCAAACATAAACAATATCCTCCGTCAGCGTTATTTGATATTAGCGATCAACGAGCACCTTAGAAAAGTGTTTGCCGAAGTATCAAAAGGTCGTTTATCGCTGACATAAACGCCTTCAGAATGACGTTATAGTGAGCCAGACATACTTTAGCCTCTTACCTGATCATTTTTAACTGTCCCGACCTCATAAATCTCCCGCTCAGTTACTCCTCACATGTGTCGTATGTTTTGGTAAAACAGAAAGACGTGATTTGCTTGACGCATCAGTCAGCGCAAGATATCGCCTTACATTGGTGAAGTAAAAGATTGTTTTTTTTTGTCACTCACTAGGGGAATAATAGTTATTTGTTATACCCTCAGGCCCAAATGTTATTACCAAATATCCCAAAAAGCAACTAATAAATAAATAAATAAACAAGTAAGTAAATAAATACACAAACAATGTTTCTTTGAATTTATAGTAGAACTGCCTTCTCGCGCATGCTTCTGTCAATGAAATCGTTTTCAATTTCTGACATGCTGCGTTCAAGGTATTCAGACGTCACGAATATGATACACGTTTGGTCCGGAAAAGACATAGCTTCAGTAAAGCGCACTAACATCGCGATGTTCCGCGTGTGCTCTGACTCGTACGAAGCAATTAAATTTTCCAACCTCTTCCCTACAAGCATTTATCTGCGGAGACGCACGAAACTTAATTACGAATCCATCGCAAAAGTAATAACAAAAAAACCGGCAGATCCCACGCACTGTGGGAATCGATGTAATGCGAAGCAGCCAGGAAGCAGCAAATCATGCTTTACATAATTTGCATGTCATGTTTTACATGTTACGACTTGTCATTTGTGTTCGTCATACAGTCACGTCGCGATATACCGATTTTGGTGTATGTCAAGCTAGCGACTGGACGCAAGCGCACCATGAGCGTGGCATGTAAATGGCATTGTAGATGGCATGCATGCCAAGATTTTCATGATACCACCTGCCACTTATGTTCGTCATACAGTCATGTAACTCAATATCAAATTTGGTGTATCTCAAGCTAACGAAACGGTCGCGAGCGCGCCATGAGCGTGGCATGCAAGTCATGTCGCACATGACAAGTCATAATTTCCATATTACCACTTCTCATTTATGTTCGTCATACAGTCATGTCACTCAATCCCACATTTGGTGTATATCAAGCCAACGAAACGGCCGCGAGCGCGCCATGAGCGTGCCATGTAAATCATGCTTT